>JAVTVY010047414.1:0-237685 GCA_036873755.1 Hanleya hanleyi | reverse complement strand
TATAAATACCAGGGGGAAGAGAGCGTGTGTATCATTTACCCTTGGACATTGAGAGAGCAAACATGTCGCTATCACTACGTGCCATTTTGCCTCTTACACCGAGTCTGCGCCTATACGTGTATGCAGAAAAAATCAAACTGGTGCAAGACGATCTAGCTATTTACTGGACCCCGGCGGAAATGCTATGGAATCCCGTGACACTAGAGCGTGATGGGTGGAATAAGTTTAAACGGGTATTGCGCGAGGAATTGGATGGAGAGCTGATTCATCTGGATAATGCCATGTACGTCTATACCGTAGCACCCCACCGCATACGGATAGGTCGGTACAAAGATGCACGCAGTATCACCCTAACTCTCTCTGTGTGGGCAGCCTTGAAGAAAATAATGCCTATTGTCGACCAATTAATGTCACCCGACACTCGAACACCGGAGCAATTAGCGTGGGTTCGGAGTATAGAAGAGGCGTTCGCTGAACCCCATGAAAGACTACATAAGGCGGAATTTTCTTTCTGTAAACCTACAGCCGGGCAAGAAAAAAGGCCTATATGTAAACAATGCAGAGCGGCTAGAAGGCCAGTACTACCCTGGGAAGAGATCGACTCACATGGGGCGAACTCACCCCGGGAAGAAATCGACTCACCTGTGGCCAACGAAGAGATCGACTCACCTGTGACGGACGAAGGGAAAAAAGTGCATGATGCGGCCGTCGGAGAAAAGGGCGACGTCTATTAACAAAGTATTAACTGAGTTGTATTACAAGCCGACCAGTGCAGCTGCCTATAGTGGTGTGGGAGCCTTGACTCGAGCGACCCAAGGTATTAGTCGAAGTGAAATTCGAGCCTGGTTAAAAACTCAAGATACCTACAGTTTGCATCGAGCTGCCCGACGTCATTTTCGCCGGAACCGAGTCATCGTGGGAGGCATCGACGCGCAATGGCAGTCGGATTTGGTGGACATGAGTCGATTTGCACCTCAAAATGATGGATACCGGTACCTATTGACGTGTATTGATATTTTATCGAAATATGCCTGGGTCCTGCCCGTTCGTACCAAAACAGGCGAGAATTTGATACGTGCATTCCAGCAGATTTTCAAGACGGGCCGCAAACCTCTTTATTTACAAACAGATGAAGGGACAGAATTTCTCAATCGACCCTTTCAAGCCTTTCTTAAGAAAAAGAAGGTATTTTTCTTTCATACGTACAACGAGACGAAAGCTTCGGTGGTGGAACGTTTCAATCGTACGTTCAAAGGGCGTATGTATAAGTATTTTACAGCCAAGAATACCCGACGCTACCTGGATGTCTTACCTCAACTGGTGCAAGGCTACAATCGGGCTTATCATCGCAGTATCCAACGCGCGCCCCGGGATGTGACAGAACGCAACGAACATCAAGTACGTACTACGCTGTACTCATCATCCAGTCCAGCCTTGACGGTCCCCCGGTACAAACGGGGCGATACGGTACGGATCAGTAAAGTGAAAGGACAATTTGAGAAAGGCTATTTACCCAACTGGAGTGACGAACACTTTGTCATCGTACGCCATAAACCACGACAACCCCACGTCTATCAACTGGAAGATCTACAAGGCGAGAGACTGCAAGGCACGTTTTACGAGACAGAATTACAACCCATAGTGAAAACACCGAAAGATTACTACACGGTGGAAAAGATTTTGAAAACGGAACGTCGACGGGGCATCCCCTATCATTTCGTCAAATGGCAAGGATGGCCTCGTTCCTTTAATTCCTGGGTGTCTGGCCGTGACATGAAACGCCTATAAATTCGAACTGCTAGTACCACCCAGCTTCAGTATAGAGGATGGTACCATGGATAGAGCACGGCTGCCCGTAGTGTTACAATCTCGAAAAGGACAAGTGGGTACTCTCGTGTGTGTCATAGTGCTTGTGGGTACGCTATTTACAGGGGTGTTCTACGATTTGTCGACCGTGTTAGCCTTTTTGAACACACCGCGTTCTCCATCATCACCTCCCATCACGACACGGTCACCCCAGACGTCAAGAGTGCGCCACGTATCAACCCACACCACACCACCGGCTACTCCAGCCATCATCACAACTACTCCATTACCCTTGGCCCGCACCATCGACCTAGCCCACACCCCCTTCACGCCCCGTACTACTACGACTCCACGCCGTGATCTTCCATCCACCCTGAGCAGTGAGCCTGCCCCCTCATCACCCTCTAGTACCACCACCACCCACTCGGTGCTCAACCTATTTGCAGTGGATCCCCGTGCATCACGCCCTTTACCCCGACAACGGTTTCCCTTCCAGTACTATCCTCTGCGCCATTCTCCGACCACTGGGGGTGGGCTTCGTCGTCAAATCAACCCCTAAGACACGATGGACCCACGATGGCAGCATCCCTTCACCTGTCTCATCGCTGGACCGACGGGGTGTGGAAAATCACATTTTGTTCAACGTCTCATCCAACATGGAGCAGCCCTGATTTCACCGCCTGTAGCTCGTATCCTGTGGTGTTATGGCGCTTGGCAGCCCGCGTACGAGGCACTGGCCCGTGTCCCAGGACTCACCTTAGTGGAAGGCTTACCCCCTGAAGACATACTCCCAGACACGTTGGTGGTGGTGGACGATCTCATGACGGAAACGGACGGTCGAATTACCCGTCTCTTTACCAAAGGCAGCCATCATCGTCGATTGAGCATCATTTACATTGTACAGAATCTTTTCAGTAAAAACAAAGAACACCGGAACATTAGTTTGAATGCTCAGTATGTGGTGTTATTCAAAAACCCCAGAGACGCGTCACAAATTACCCACCTGGCTCAACAGATGTACCCTAAGAACACGGCCTTTGTACGAGAAGCCTTTCAAGATGCCACTCAACCTGCTCACGGCTATCTCCTCATCGACTTGAAACAAGATACACCCTCACCTCTGCGATTACGCACCCTCATTTTTCCCGGTGAACTACAGACGGTGTACATCCCCAAATGAGAGGATAAAAGAAGAAGACCACGCACTGGAGCCTTCATTCAAGCATCATGTCTGCACGCGTACGCAAGCACGCCGCGGCATTGCGGGTATTACGCAGCGCGCCTCCGGAAGTGGGCCGGGCCCTGGTGCGCGGCGCGGAGCCCGATCTCATTCGGTGTTTGTGTGAAGTGGCCCATAATGTGTTAAAAGGCAATGTTCCACTCAGTCCTGTGCAGAAAGGGAAATTGCAACGGCACAAGGCGGGTCTCCGAACGTTGGTCAAGAAGACGAGGAGTAGTGTCAAGCAGAAGAAACAGGTGTTACAGCGAGGTGGATTTCTCGGCGCACTGCTCGCGCCCTTAGCCATTGGTGTACTAGGCCCATTACTCGGCTCCATCTTGGGACGCTAACACCATGGAACATACGAAAAAAATGATGCTGGTCGAACCTCGACTGTTACAGAGTTTACAATCTCCCTATCCCATCCCGGCCACCGTGCAAAAACTCCAGTCTCTGGATGAAGAAATGAATAGTATACTGCAACGTCCATTGCCCGATCACGAGAAAATTCAACTCTACCATCATACGCTGAATCGGTACCAGACGTTTATGGATCAATATAGAGGAAGTAGTACTAGTAGTAGTAGTAGTAGTACACTTCCCACCACCACTACCCCCATCCCAGCCTCATCTCTGCCACCACGACCACCACCGTCATCCTCGGCCTCACCTGAGCTGGAACAGGAAGTATTGGCCAGTGTGCCTAAAGCCTACAAGACCAGGGCCCGTTTATTGTTGGATCGGGTGAAACAGAATGCCGATATGGGTTGGAATGCGGAAGGACACCTGCTGATTCGCAACCAAGTGGTGCCGGGGTCTCATATCACGGATTTAATCAACGATATGGTGCGTTCTCGCAAACACTCTAATCCACCGGGCTGGGAAGCCTTTGCTCAGGCGTTAAAAGACATACACACCCCTCAAGAATTGGTAGGCAATAGTGAACGCTGGAAGTGGATGCAAGCCCCTGCTGGACGTCTCCCCCATACCTGGGAACGTGGTGAATGGCAACCGCACACGCCACCCACAACACCCGTACGGCGGGATCGTTCTTTTCATCCCTATGCCTCCCCTATACCGACCACACTACAACCACGACGACGACGGGCACGTATGAAGTCACCGCCACAACGCCGAGTGGCACCCAAGGCCTGGGAGCCCTATTAAAGCCCGGTGCAGAAGCCCGAAAGTTCAGTCGTCATGTTTTACCTGACGTTGCCCAGTAATAGCTCATTCGACGTGTTTCCTGAGAACACCTTGACCCAGTATGTCACGCAATTACCCCAACCGTTACATTTACCGGGACGCTGGGAATGTGGACTGGTGGATATTCAATATCCTTATTCATGGTACAATGTACAAGACGGAGAAGTATGGTACGAAGTGACCTACGAAGATAAAGTCTACAAACTCATTCTCCCCCAAGGCCAATACGATACACCGCAGACGTTCATACAGGCTCTGAATGACTTGATGGAGTACAAGGCCCTAAAGTTCAGCACGGGTGCTGCAACACACCTGATATCCTTGAACATCAAGAGAGAGATATTGTTCGATGTCGACGTACACAACGACAAGAGCGCTATCATGCTGACCGCTAACGCGAAAGTGAAACTCAGTCCTATGCTACAGCAAATGTTAAGGATGCCTTTCAGCGTCTACAGGGGATCCACCATTGTCGAGGGGGATTATTTGATGGATATGAAAGTAGGTATGTACGCACTGTACGTCTACTCGGACGCCGTGGACAGCCATATTGTGGGTGATGTGAACACACCTCTGTTACGGGTGGTGCCCATTACCAAGACGTATGGTGAACAAGCCACCGAGAGTTTCAACCATATCATGTACCTGCCCGTACGCCATATCGATATCAGCACGATCACGGTGGATATAAGAGATGACAGGGGACGCCCGATCCCATTCGAACGAGGAAAAGTGGTGCTGACACTTGCTTTCCGACAAGCTCGCTCTCCTCACTTCGTATAATGTACGTGCCTTACCAGTGCCATACGCCCAGCTATGTCGACTACTACAAGAAACAAACGGGAGGAAACTTGCCCGTGTTTAGCGGGGCACGTATGCAACGCGGTCACGGATTGGGGAACATCCTGGGCAGCATTATGAAAACGTTTTTACCCATGGTGACACGGGGTGTGAAAGCGGTGGGAAAACAAGCGGTACGCAGTGGATTACGCGTGGCCGGTGATGTGATGGAAGGCACAGCACCCCGACAAGCTTTGAAACGTCGGGCTAAAGAAGCAGGCAGCGTTTTGATCGCCAAAGCCCTTAAAAGACAAAGACCCACACTGCCCCCATTCATTCAACGTCCAACACCCCAGAGGAGAAGGACTAAGCCCCAGAAGAAGAAAAAGAAGAGACGTACTAGTAGGAGAGACATCTTCGCATAATGGCATACATTCACTCCGAGTCGTGTCCGTCTACCAACAGTGAATTGGATTTGTGGACTACTCCACCTACCCAAACGAGTGTAGGCGAAGGACGTTGGGTAGAACATCGACCCCTGGCTAGCCTGACGGGGGTGGGGCCCGTAGAATTTACCATTGAAAACAAAGATACGGCCTACCTGGATTTAGCCCACACCTACTTGTACGTGAAAGCCAAAATAACGAATAGGGACGGGACGGAGATAGCGGTCGATGCGCCAGTAGGCCCGGTGAATCTTTGGCTGCACTCCTTGTTCCAACAGGTGGATATAGGTCTGAACGATAAACTCATCAGTACGTCCACCAATACGTACCCGTACCGAGCCTACATGGAGACGATGTTGTCGTACGGTATTGATGCCAAAGAATCACACTTACAAGCTGAGCTGTACTTCAGGGATAGACCCGGATACCTGACCAACATAACCGGTGCCAATGCTGGGTTCGAGTCACGCAAAAAACTGGCAGCCCAAAGCAAGTCCATCGATATGATGGGACGACTGCACGCCGATCTGTTCATGCAAGACCGCTACATGATGAACGGTGTATCCATCAAGATCAAGTTGATCCGGTCCTTACCTAAGTTCGCCTTAATGTGCGGTGGCGAGGGTGATATCGATTACCAGATCGTCATTGAAGATGCAGCCCTGTTTGTCCGTACGGTAGATTTGCAACAGGGTGTGTTGCTGGGTCACATGGAAGCCTTAGCGAAAAAACCAGCCATGTACCCCATCCGACGCGTACAGACCAAGGTGTTCTCTGTGCCCACAGGTACGATGATGGCCAATCGTGAAAATTTATTTCTAGGGGATCTGCCTAAACGTCTTACCCTGGCGTGTGTGACCAACTCCGCATTCAATGGAAATTGGGCTGAGAATCCGTTCAATTTTAAACATTTCAACATTAACTTTGTGGCACTGCACGTGGCCGGCCATCAAATTCCAGCCCGACCCTTACAACCGGACTTTACTAAGGGAAACTATGTGCGGACCTACCTGAACCTGTTTACAGCTACAGGACAAAACAACCAGGACGAAGGCAATACCATCAGTCGAGACGACTTTATGAAGGGATACACATTGTTCGCCTTTGACCTCACCCCCACCTTGGAACACGATCATCAACTGGCTTTGCTCAAGAAAGGAAACCTACGGTTGGAACTGCGTTTCTCCGTCCCTGTACCCGACACCATTAACGTGATTTGCTACGCCGAGTTTGATAACGTCATCAGCGTGGATCACCAAAGAAACGTGCTGTGTGACTTTCCCACCTAAGATGGATACAGAGCAGCTGATCAGCATACTCCAGCGAGATCCCAAGATCCCCTTTCGAGGTGTGTTTCCACGCAATGTGTTTCCCACTCACTCCACTACCCCAGCAGCCTACATCTTGAATACAGACACAAAGAGTCGACCCGGTGAACATTGGATAGCGGTGTACGTGGACACCCTAGGTGAAGGCGAATATTTTGATTCCTACGGACTTGCACCCCTCCATGCCGATTTGGTGAAATTCATGGACGTCTCTACGACAGAGTGGCGTTGGAATACGCAAAGATTACAAGGCCCCTTGAGTAGTGTGTGCGGACAGTACTGTGTGTTTTATCTCACTCACCGGAGTAGAGGACATTCACTGCCTACCATTGTACATATGTTTGATGATTATTGTCAAGCCGAAGACCGGGATGTCCTCGTCTATGACTGGACGGCCTCTCGTTTTAATGTGCATGCTCCATTTCTCTGGTTAACTTAATGCGCGCGCGCATCTTGTTTTATTATTATTGTTATGACGTTGTTGTTCTGACGTTGAATAAAAATGATGATGAAAAAACACAAGGATGGGTTTTGACTTTCTTTTTTTTTTTTTTTTTTTTATTTAAGTCAACAAGAGTTATACAACTATAGCATACAAATAGTAGGGGTATGTACACACATAGAATAGTAGTAGTATATAAAAGTTTTGTCAGGAGTAGGATTTGAACCTACGCAGGGTATCACCCCACCGGCACTTAATACCGGCGCCTTAGACCACTCGGCCATCCCGACTTTTACAGTTTTTATAACTCGTCACTCCACAGTTATTAGTGTTCCACATTTTTTACAAGTCCAAGTAGGTAGTGCTCACACCGTCGGCCAATACTTTCCGTTTCCGATAAAAGAAAGTAAAGGCGTCTCGTTGCTGGATATAAGTGCGCATCTGGTGGTCCACCACCCGGAATCCTCGGTTGGTCCCACTGGCACTGGCCTGGCTCTGCAATACGCCCAGGTAGAGATCTTTGTCGATGGCAGGGTCACGTCGGTTGACGCCTTTACAACTAAACTTGTTGTTTCCATCTCCTCCGTAACAATAGTAGGTCTTGGACGACAGGGCGATCATAGCATCTCCACTCCACTCGAGTTTAAACAGACCCGGTGTCCGCTTGTCGTAGGTGTAGTGATCGCGTCGAGGTAACCTAGCTGCAGCCTACCGCTCTGTGGATCGAGGAGCCATGTAGGTGTATTATGATACGCTCCAACCGGATAGACTCGCTTGACACTGTTGTCACAGATTTTCTCGTGGCGATGTAAGTCGGTGGAGCGATGAAACACCCGATGGCATTGGGCACAACTGAAAGACTGAGCGTACCGGCTAAAATTGGTAATGAGCGAAAAATGACTCATGCCATTGTCGTCGAACACATTCACTTTCATCGTAGCAGCATACCGTTCTGTAGATCGACGAACCAATTCAGCCACAAAGGTACCATCCTCCTCGCGTCGTAATCGATAAACAAAGATATTAATATCGAACAATGTTTCCACATCATCCAAATGCTTAAAGGGAACTCCACGGAAGTGCCGCTTATCCATGTCGTGCTGCTCTAGATATTCTTCCCAATAGCCATCGGCCACTGTGTCACAACTCTGGGGGTCACACTCGTCCAGATGCACGGCCAAACATCGAAACAGACATTTCCGGTCTTTGTAGGGCCCATGACTCCCTGATGTTAATGCATACAGGCCGTGTCGATGAAGCAACCACGGGGGAAGTTGTACAGGAGCACCGATCGGATGATCTCGCATTTTCGTGACGAAAAATGTAACGTTAGTCACCATTTCCACCAACCATTGTGTATTGGGGCGTTGCAGACGGGCCCACTCCAAGGGGTCTAATGTAGTGAGTTGCTCGACCACCGGCTCCAGAGAAATGGCATCCGTGATGGTGAATGGCTGGTCAAACACATACGAATTGTTACTGGGATAGAAATACCGCAGTTGGTCCGTCTCTTTATGTCGTAAGATATACCCAAATGTAACATTCAACTTGAAGGCAGTACGCTGATCTTTAAAAATGTTCTCGGCGTAAATAGGAAGATACGTGAGGTCCTCCAACCGAAAATTATACAAGTCCAATAGACGACGGTCACGGTGGAAACAATGGCGTATGGTAGCCCAGTGTCGTTGATAAATGGCCCTGACACGCGCATCTTCAGGCAAGACTTCAACCGGAGGTGCGGCTGGGTCCAAGGGAAAATCTTCTCCACGTCTCATGCTTTTCGTCTCATACAAGCGGCTAGGCAGGCAGGAGGACTGGTTGGCGGACTGGCTGGCTGATCAAGTGAGGTCAGATTGATAAATGGCCCTGACACGCTCATCTTCAGGCAAGACTTCAACCGGAAGTGCGGCTGGATCCAAGGGAAAATCTTCTCCACGTCTCATGCTTTTCGTCTCATACAAGCGGCTAGGCAGGCAGGAGGACTGGTTGGCGGGCTGGCTGGCTGATCAAGTCAGGTCAGGTAAGTCAGATTGAATACACCCCTTTCCCTAAAAATCAACTCCTTTTATACATTTTACTACTCGCGGCCATCTTGTACCCACCTCCCACATCTTGGCGGCCATCTTGTACCCACCTCCCACATCTTGGCGGCCATCTTGTACCCACCTCCCACATCTTGGCGGCCATCTTGTACCCACCTCCCACATCTTGGCGGCCATCTTGTACCCACCTCCCACATTTGTGGGAGGTGGGTTGTACCCACCTCCCACATTTGTACCCACCTCCCACATTTGTTGTGGGAGGTGGGTTGTACCCACCTCCCACATTTGTACCCACCTCCCACATTTGTGGGAGGTGGGTTGTACCCACCTCCCACATTTGTACCCACCTCCCACATGGCGGCCATCTTGTACCCACCTCCCACACATCACGCATGCGCACAAAACACACTTATGACGTCACAAACAGTCCGCTGTCAGGGATGTGCTCACCTCCCACATCTTGGCGGCCATCTTGTACCCACCTCCCACATCTTGGCGGCCATCTTGTACCCACCTCCCACATCTTGGCGGCCATCTTGTACCCCCCTCCCACATCTTGGCGGCCATCTTGTACCCACCTCCCACATCTTGGCGGCCATCTTGTACCCACCTCCCACATCTTGGCGGCCATCTTGTACCCACCTCCCACATCTTGGCGGCCATCTTGTACCCACCTCCCACATCTTGGCGGCCATCTTGTACCCACCTCCCACATTTGTGGGAGGTGGGTTGTACCCACCTCCCACATTTGTACCCACCTCCCACACATGACACATGCGCACACCGCGCACACCGACCCACTTCCGCCCCAAAACCGCCCCATTTTTTGTGCTGTGACGTCACACGCATGCGCAGTGAGGCACTGGGCTTTCAATTTGTGTTTTGTATACTACTAATATATGCAATAAATATATCAAACAAGCCGTAGTTTTTTTTTTTTTAGAGTTTGCATACTTTCATAGTGCAAACATCTGTTTGATCGTTAATATAAGCACTTAAATTAACATAACCGACGGATAAAAAGTACATTGATGTTATTTGAAAGGTAGAAGCGTCGAACAGTATTGAATGATACCGAGAAGGATTACATATTTGAAAAATAAATATACTAACTTCCACTCGTGTTGCGACAGTTGTGTCGATGCATCCGGATGAGAATGCCGATGTTTTCGCATCGAAAAGTCGAAGAGTTTTCCCAACTTCCATGGGAATGGTATGATGTGGTGACCACAATGTAATCGGGTATTCTGTTTCCCCATCTTTAATCGTTACCCATTTTGCCCTGCTGTCAGAGTACTTAACCTGTTAAAAAATAATCCTAGTATTTCAAAAAATGTCAATGTGTAGATTTTAAAATTAAATTAAATATTTGCGAAATGTATAAATAGAGTTTGAAGTATGATTGTTGGATGATAGCGGTGACACTGACGGTTATGGACTTGTATTTTAAGTAGTTTCAAGTGCAAAAGTATAGTATATGGTATAGTGTTACTTTTAGACGATTAAGAGTTTGAAGGATTAATTCAGAATTTCAGTTATTTATGTAAAGTGCATTATAAAGTGGATGAATGATGAGGGAAATTTATGTTGGTATTTTCACAGATCTAGTAATCTTTCAAATGTATAATCTTGGTTATGCATGGAAAGTATAGGATTTTTTTTTAGGATATGCTAAGAACGTTCAAAAGTACGGTTACAACAGCAGCCATTTAGTACGGGTTTTATTTTGAAATTATTGAAGGCTATGATATTTTAATTACTGAATTTTTAGTAAGAACGATGTATGTTATACATACTGATTACAATTTATGTTAATCATTAGGTTGAGATATAGCACATCATGATTTTCGGATGATACGATGATGAAATTTCTGAATCTATTGCTAGCCAAGTTATAACAATGCTTTTAATAATTTTAACATCTCGCCTTGTGCGGTGTTTACCGAAGCTGCAACAGTACTGAAAGCATAGATGCAGAGCAAAGTTTTTATATGGAGGTGTATCAGTAAATTTTTGCGTAAGAAATCTGTGTGATTGGAAAAGTCTCAAGCAAGATGATTGAGAAAGAAATATTATTTCACGAACATCCTCAAATCACATGAAATATCGGAAGTGTTAAATTCGTACAATGAAAACCGATAGCTTTCATCTACAGGAGTATATGTATAGTATGATTGGCAAATTACTTATTTGGAATCATAATTTGGTGAGAAAATAATATTATATTATATTTCTTATGATAAGGAAGATGTGTAGTATGTTACATAATAATTAAGAAACATCTGGCAAGATTTCATGTGCAGGTGTACATTTATACTCTTGGTAAACAGGAATTTTATTGTTTGCCATAATTTGGATAAAATGTTCAGTTTCGGCAACAATAAAGTCTATAGTGGGACGGAGGTGCGATCAACAAGCAATTTTTATAGGTTGGTTTGGAGAAATGGCTAGGCGCAACAGGGTGATCTCACTTAGTAGAAAACGAAGAATTACTATGCTGTCAAGAACAGATGACCTTGCTAATTATGAAATTGGCGAAGGGGTCACTACCTGCGAAATCGTCGAAAGTGTGGACTGCACACGTTTCTAATGGAATATCACGTTGTCTGTCGACTCGCTAAGGTTTCTCCATGATAATCAACTCAGAAGGATTTACGTTTTTGTTGAGACCAATTGCAACTTTCAAGTTCTAATAATTTCAGTGCATATTCAATCTGTGCAGGGAAGGTTACGTGTCAGTTTTTTCCGTGTGTAAATGGGTGGTTTGAGGGAGGAAAGTTTATGGCAATTAAACGCGTCTCCTGTTTGTTTGCTTAGTAAAACCAAGAATCAATGTTGACAATTGTGTAGGAAATTACAACACATAAGCGAAGTGGGAAGAGGTGCCGACATACTGACTGCGTCGCATGACTTCACAGAATAGTCTTCTGGTTAACCTATTCTAAAGCACATACCAAGAATCTAACGATTCGTGGTATGTGTTGTATCTCGGGTACGCTTTTATTGTACCTGTTCATGTGGCAACTTGGATGATATGACCACACGGCCCCTAGCACCGGCATAAGCGGTATTAGATACAAATCTAGAGAGCTGATGGAAATACCCTGACAACTCGTACACTGGTAATTGGTGAGCTGTTTCGCGGTGACAACTCGTACATTGGGATTGGTGAGCTGTATCGTCGTCAGATGTAAATGACGACATTTAACACAAAAGACTAGACTGTAAGGCCCGATGTCGACCCAGCATCAACTTCCCACAAATGCCAACATATATCAAAGAGCAAAGGGTCTGTACAGGGAGCGGGCCTCGGGGACGAAACATCCACCAGCAGAATCTCTTCATATACAGGAAAAAATTGCAACACATATAAGGGAAGTGGGAAGAGGTGCCGACATACTGACTGCGTCACATGACTTCACAGAATAGTCTTCTGGTTAACCTATTCTAATTACAACACATATAAGGGAAGAGGTGTCGACATACTGACTGCGTCACATGACTTCACAGAATAGTCTTCTGGTTAACCTATTCTAAAGCACATACCAAGAATCTAACGATTCGTGGTATGTGATGTATCTCAGGTACGCTTTTATTGTACCTGTTCATGTGGCAACTTAGATGATATGACCACACGGCCCCTAGCATCGGCATAAGCGGTATTAGATACAAATCTAGAGAGCAGATGGAAATACTCCGACAACTATACTGATAATTTGTGAGCTGTTTCGCTATATCAAGATAAAGACAGAATACCGAAGTTGACAGTGTTAACGATCGAAGTAAAACAAGTATTGTTGAATAACATTTGATAATGAGTTTTGTTGTTTGGGTGTTTTCGTTTAAATTTAGCATGGAATAATTTGTATGTAAAGCCAACTACTTTAGCGTTTAATTATATAGGTATTCATTGCTTAGTGATCGGGGTTACAGACTTTTCTATGATTAGTTTTGAAGGAGTATCACAATGTATATCTGTAGCTTCAAATAATTGACAGCCAAATTTATTTTCTTGATATTGCACTATTTGTTTTTTGTTTAGAGATATATTATCAGTGTAGGTAATTTGGCTATCTGTTAATAGTCTATTAGTAATTGGTCGATGACAGTGAATTGAAATTGTTTAGTCTTTCTGGGGAAGAAATATAATTGGTGATATTTCTGAAAAAGCAAAGTACATTTTATTTGGAGATTCCTTATTGGGATGTATGTTTGATATACAGGTTCTGAGAATATTAGGATGGTAGAGTTACTTTGGTTCTTTTCCTATCAGTATTGCCTTTTACCTCGAATCAAATAATCATGTATTTTTGAAACAGCTATTTCAATAGCAATGAGTGTTACGTCGAACCGAACGTTATGTATTTTTCAAACTTGATTATTTTAATAGCTATGGGAGAGGAAATAATGAATTTTGAATTTACTATGTCTCAAGTTCAGCTACAGTGTTCGTGCTATTTCAGATCTATAAGTAATGACATTTGATTAAATGTAAGAGACAATAAAGATCAGTTGTAAGAAAATGCGAGTGATTCACCTTTATGATTTTGCCGGACGTCTTGTTTTTGGGTCGGCTTTAATGACTTCTGTCAACGGTCGGATCGGAGCGTACATTACGTACGCGGCGTCCTCCATTTCAGCAGTAAAATAGGGATTAATCTTTTTTTTTGAAAACTTACAACAGGTTTCCTTTCCCACAATTAAAGATCCTTTGTTTGAAAGCCTGCAAATTGATACATACGGATATAAAACTATATGTGTGGGGAGAAGATAAGGAAATACTGATGTGGAGAAAGGTTATAGAAAAAATACAAAACACCATATGGAAAGAGCTACATTCTTCTATTTCGACTGCAGTTTCGAACTATATGTTCTATTCGAGGAATATAGTTTACACGGTCAAAAATATGTGTATATATTACGAGAAAGGAGAAGAGATATTAGGATATTGTTACAGGATGTGGGTATTCCATTGGTTTGGGTTGAAAAGTGATGAAAAGGAGTCCAGTTATCACGAATAAAATAATTCTGTTCTGATATTACAACATTTTAACTTGTGAAACAGAATAGAGACAGAAATGTTGAGTGTATGGGCTTGTGTGGAGTACTTCAGGGAATGACGAAAAACTTGTTTGAAGATAACTGTTTATTTGTATAATGTATGTATGTGCTAAATATTAAGAGTGGAAGCATGGAAAAAAGCGAATACAGCGAAAATTTTACTATAAGGCTGTGGCACTGTCAGTGTAAAGTATACATATTATTGAATAGATTCTTCTAAAATAAATTAATCTCTATGCTGACGTTTGTATATATTGACAAAAGCGAGTGTGTTTAAATCCTATCTGGATTATTTGGGAACTCCCATGCCTGAGCGACAGAACGGCCCCAAAATATTTGTTTTTACTCTGAGATAGGGGAGTGCAAATTGTCACAATATAGTCTTGGGTGAAACTTATAGAAAATGTGAGAAAATGCGCGATTGTCGCATTTATAACGTCACAGTAATGCTAGTTTGAAGGAAATATTTTGATCGATTTTTTTCGAATGTTTCAGTTCATATTTTTTCCGGAAAAACGAATGATAAATTACTAAATACTAATGTGATGTAAAATGAAATTGTTTTTTGCGCAGATTTCCTGGCAAAAAAATTAGGAATATTCACATGATCGCGATTTTGAATTATCAATTACAACAAAATAGGGGAGTGGGAAGAGGTGCCGACATACTGACAGAACCACACGACTTCACAGTATGGAAGTTAAGAAAAATATTATCTATTAGCGTTGATGTATGTGGTCGAACTCTCGTAAGTTTGGTAATTTGTGAATTTTTTTTTTGAGATTTCATAATTTCAAGAAGGTGAATGACGATAAGTTTTAAAGAGATCAACATTGAAATCGCCCATTAACACGCAGTTTGTTTTTGCTATATCAGGTTTGTTAAGGATGTTAAGTAGATGTCCGTTAAAAGTATTCACGTTTTTATTTGGTGGCCTATAAAATATTGAATGGATATTCATTGGCTTATGTGATAATTTTCGATAGAGCTGTACGTGCCGATACACAAAGCTTGAAATCAAGTGAGGTGAGTCATGCTGAAATAGACTATAGTGATGCGAGCTGAAATCGACGTGCTAAGTACAAGCAGACGTCAAAACAGCAATCCAACACTGACAGCAGTGCACTGATGAACGAAGTGATAACTACAGTGATATTTTACAACAGAAAGATGTCAGACTTGCAGCTAGAAGAGTTATTCACATATGGATAGAACCGATAGAAATTATGCGGTCGAACCACCTGTAAAATGATGTTGAAAACTAGGGTCTCCATAGCATGATACGTCTTCGATCCTCAAATCGGGACTGGATTTGGACCAAATTTACGCCAGATTATAAGGTTGCATTTTACTGCACCGATCTCATCAAATAAAATTAGTATTTCATCTGCTTGTATCTTTTTGACTCCGTTTCATACGTTGAAGACCCACGCCCAGGTTGAAGATGATCGGCCTATTCACCGTCCCGATTGTCACCGTCGTTTTCGATAGCCTTACTGTAGAGGGGATCGACTTCCCGACGATAATGCCACTTCAAAAAGCACATAATAATAATCGTAGGAAATAGGCCTATTGTGAAGGAAGAAATACAGGGAGTCGCTGTACTAAAATATTCCTTGGTGCATGTATTATAATCGATAAAAAAAATGGTAGGTGCGTTAATTAATAAAAATGTCATTAACCAAGTGTTTTCATATTGGCCTGGTTTTAGGTCCTCGGTCAGTCGTATTGGCCCTCTGCCTGCGGCCTCGGGCCAATACGGCAAGCCTCGGACCTATAACAAGGCCAATATGAAAACACTTGATTAATAACATGATAGTATTGCCTTTTATCTCGAATAAAATATTCATGTATTTTTGAAACAGGTATTTCAATAGCAATGAGTGTTACCTCGAATCGAACGTTATGTACTTTTCAAACTTGATTATTTTAATAGCTATGGGAGAGGAAATAATGAAAGTTTGAATTTACTATGTCTCAAGTTGAGCTGCAATGTTCGTGGTATTTCAGATCTGTAAGTAATGATATTTTTTTTTTTTATAATTCCATACTTTATTTGCACCTGAATATAAACATATATATGTAACAATGTTAAAAGCACAACAAAAAAGAACCCCCCAAAAAGGAAACAAAAAAAAACGGACACACGCAAATAAAATTCTTACAGAAACAAGAGTGACCAGAAAGTAGAACATAGTCACAAAGCCCTTACAAACATAAATACAGAAAAAATATAATAAAACCACAAAAGCTATACACAAATCACACCCACTAGACTGGATAGAATCAAATAGCTTTCAATTCAAACATTTCATTTTCATATTTTGGTTCCACAAAGGACAGCAGTATACCTGGAAACCATTTACTTGCCATGCAAATCTTCAAATAATTCCACCCAAGATCCCCACCTACCGGGCCATTTGTTATACTTGTCGCCCATGGCGTACATATTTTGTTCTGTTTGGTAATATGAAAACAATTCCCTTCTAAAAGTAGATATGTAAAGTCTATTTTTCTGACATCGGGTTTTGTATATATAAAATTTGGCTACAAGCACTATCAAATTTAATAAACCAGTACTGACTAGATCACCAAATAGAATGGATTCTGCGGTGAGTTGTATTTGAACCCCCACTTTCTGCTTTATTAGCATTTCAAATTCAATCCAAAATTGTTTAGTTTTTGTACAGGTCCAAAATAAATGAAGGATGGTTTCTTTTTCCTTATCACAAAATGTACAGTTATCTTGGTCTCTAATTCCAATAATTTTCAGATATGAATTTGTACTCAGGATTCTGTGCGTAATTCTAAATTGAAACCATCGAAATTTCGTGTCTACCGTAGTGCGGATAGGCATAAGGTATACTTTACTCCACCACTTCGTATTTTTTTTACCCAATTCTCTTTCCCATTTTTCTTTTGATTTGGCGTTTTGATAATTAGAATCCAGAAAGGTGTTATGATATTTGATTAAATGTAAGAGACAATAAAGATCAGTTGTAAGAAAATACGAGTGATTCACCTTCATGATTTTGCCGGAAGTCGATACACTTGTTTTTGGGTCGGCTTTAATGACTTCTGTCAACGGTCGGATCGGAGCGTACATTACGTACGCGGCGTCTTCCATTTCAGCAGTAGAATAGGGATTAACCTTTTTGTTTGAAAACTTACAACAGGTTTCCTTTCCCACAATTAAAGATCCTTTGTTTGAAAGCCTGCAAATTAATACATACGGATATAAAACTATATCTGTATATTTATGTGTGGGGAGAAGATAAGGAAATACTGATGTGAAGAAAGGTTATAGAAAAAATACAAAACACCTTATGGAAAGAGCTACATTCTTCTATTTCGACTGCAGTTTCGAGGAAATATAGTATACACGGTCAAAAATATGTGTATATATTACGAGAAAGGAGAAGAGATTAGGATATTGTTACAGGATGTGGGTATTCCATTGGTTTGGGGGTTGAAAAGTGATGAAATGGAGTCCAGTTATCACGAATAAAATAATTCTGTTCTGATATTACAACATTTTAACCTGTGAAACAGAATAGAGACAGAAATGTTGAGTGTATGAGCTTGTGTGGAGTACTTCAGGGAATGACGAAAAACTTGTTCGAAGATAACTGTTTATTTATATAATGTATGTATGTGTTAAATATTAAGAGTGGAAGCATGGAAGAAGGGAATACAGCGAAAATTTTACTATAAGGCTGTGGCACTGTCAGTGTAAAGTATACATATTATTGAATAGGTTCTTCTAAAATAAATTAATCTCTATGCTGACGTTTGTATATATTGACAAAAGCGAGTGTGTTTAAATCCTATCTGGATTATTTGGGAACTCCCATGCCTGAGCGACAGAACGGCCCCAAAATATTTGTTTTTACTCTGAGATAGGGGAGTGCAAATTGTCACAATATGGTCTTGGGTGAAACTTATAGAAAATGTGAGAAAATGCGCGATTGTCAGGTTTGTTAAGGATGTTAAGTAGATGTCCGTTAAAAGTATTCACGTTTTTATTTGGTGGCCTGTAAAATATTCCCACAATATACTTTTTTTCGTCGTGGAGTAATTCAATAAAAAGAGATTCATATTCGCCATCTTCATCTAATTGAGAAAGATCTTCCCTCATTGTGCATGATTTTATCTTTTCATTAACGTAAAAAATAAGTCCACCTCCCCGTTTCTTACTTCTTGAAGATGGAAAAGTTATAAAGCCAGGGATGTCAAATAATGCCTGAGAACCCCAGAACACCAAATTCATATTTTAGGTTATGAATAAATCCGGTGATCTCCGAAAAATGTTTTTCTAAGCTTCTAACTTTGGTGTGTAAAAATGATAATGAATTATTTTTAGTAGTTTGTATTTCTTCGGTAAATGTTAATTCAGTGTAATATTTGGATTGGTGCGTATTGATATCGTTCCAGTGAGTAATTTCATAATCGGTGTCATGTGTAACAGCTTTACTATACTCAATATCGTTTAAATCAATTGGATTGAAACACATATTTTTTAATAACTCTAGATTCATCACATGGTCTGCTTTGGGTGTATAATAAGTTGCTTCAGGAATTTGTTCTCCGAAGAATGGTAAGAATGATGCTAGGCTCGCAAATGGAACATCCTCCTCGCTGGCTTCAATTAGATCCATTACAGTTCAGAGATATAATGTTAGCGGTCTGACCTATTATCACAATGAAAGGTGAATAAATCATGGATGAAAAAGTAAAACATGAAAAAAACATATTTATATATATACAACATGACAAGGTGACGTCATCTGACATGGTTGCCTACTAGAGACAACGGATGTCGACCGCTGAAAAAGATCGGTCGGTCACCCACCCACCTAACTAAAAAATATAGGAGAAATAAACATGAAACTAATGCGATACTATTCGTGTCTTCATTCATACATGAACTATGCGTTTTAAACGCTGTGTGGCAATAGTTACCAAATAAGGCTATATATTACGCGACATGAAACAGAAACGACACGGCAGAATGTTGAATGGCACGTGATGCTGAATAGGATGACACGCCCAACAAAGAAATGTATAAGTAGCGTTGGCTAGACAGCAGTCGACAGACTCTATCTCCTCCGGTATCAGGTACATCATAACGTTAAGGTGATAGTCCGAGGAAGCGTGTATGTCAAGAATTGCGTATGTATATCTCGGCCATGACGTACATGTACATTGGTGAACGTTGTGACTGCTCCATTCTTCTGAGTTATCGTTAGACGATCCAGACTGGATCTCCCCGAACCCTTCCTGACAGAGAATTGATGAATCATCAAACGCCACTGACACCCGTAACTAAAGCACAATGACCAAATACTCCAGTAACAGTTTCCATGGTGACGATGATCAGATATCAGAACTAATAATGTGGAGGGTGACACATCTAAATCATTTCTCTGATTACAATACAGATGTCTGACTGACTTACAGTATGCATGAATGTAATAGTGTATAAGGAGGGGGTGATCACAGTGTGGGCCAGGCTTCCAAGATGATGGAGTAATGATATCATCTGGGTTGTAATCAACATCGTCCTCCCCATTGTTTATATACACATATGGTACAGAGTCAGCAGAGTCTGAACTGTTGCCACATAACACTGACCATGATCGATACTTATACTTCCAGTTCAACTGGACTGTCTGATTATCTGCAATCACTTGACCACTCAGAAAGAATGTAGCACATTCGTACACATCGGTTATATGGTTTATTGGTATGGTAACATTGTCTGTGTAGTCTAGAATTCTCGGACCAGGAGTGAGACTGTACAAACGCGAGCAGGGATCTCTGACAGACACATGCAAACTATGTACTGCGAATGAGATCACAGGGACATCAGTGTACACATCTGGTCCGACATCTCCATACATATACACCACAACAAACATGGTGAGAGAATTGGCGTTGAAATTGTTGAGCATAAATTCAATATTCCCACTGAACATTTCGCAGAAAGGACCGTGCTGGTGTTCATTCGACAAGAATCCATCATAAGTTTCGGCAGTTATCGGCGTTTGTCAAAACGGAGACCTTCGACATTTCTGAAATCTGTAATGTGTAGTCATCGTATCTTCCCGTAAACTGTGCATAAGTACAGCATTGCCCAATAAGATTGTAATGCTCAAACAGTTCGAAAGACCTTTCAGAGCGTCTCACGTGAAAGGGATGTGTAGTGTCGGTGAAAACGTTCAGGGATGTGTACTTAACCTGTGGACAAGTTTCACTGGAGCTCATGCACAACAAGGATAGGTAAAACCCAGAAGAAAATGCCCTCTTTCTGTCAGTGAGTTTGTTTTCAGTTTCCGGTTTGGGTCAGTTGTTGGGCTGTCGAAAGCATATACAGGTACTGCGGTATTCTGTGTTGAGAGAATGTCGCACCGAATGATGAAACCAGGAATTGTTTGTATGGTCCATGTGATCGTATCGATGGTCACACCTGAGGTAGGGATTTGATACGGGATGTCAACGTCAGGATTTGTTGAAAAGGACGACCTCTTGATAGGAAGTTTGACATTTTGCATCCAGGTTGTTTTCGCTTGACGGGTAGAGTTGATAGGCCGAGAAATGACCCTGAAGTAACCATTTTCATTGGCAAAGTCACTGTGACAAAAGACTTTTAACCTCTTACCGTTCGTTTTGAAGACCAACGGGTTTGCTCTATTTCCACAGACTCTTCCCAACAAAATCTCACCGGTTGCCTCGGATTTAGAAGGAGTCACGTTCGGAGACCATAGGTCGGTATCATTGTCTCTCAGCGTTAATTCCCATGATGTGATCTTTGTACCTGTTTTAACGCATTAGTTTACCAAGTTTTTGAATTGATTACTTACAATTTTGTTTGATCGTCGCTATATAGCTGAAATATTGCTGAATGCGACGTTAAACCCTAATTCTCTCTCTCTCTCTCCCATGATGTGATATTACTTGAATTATTGACTGGTACCCGAACGTCGATGAAGTTGTGTGTACAATCTTCCCCTATCATATCGGGCAGAAGATTGACCTCCAGGGACATTTCGTACGAGATGTTTGTTTCTATAATCCAGGAACAGTCTATTCTATTTGGGTATCGGCGTACGTTACCTTCCTGATTTCCGACGAACAGAGACGAAATTCCACGGTTTCCGTTTCGCTGTTGACGCGGATCATCAGTTCACAAGCCAGATCGGGATCGACCATAGTGGCTGTACAGTTCAATCGGAAACCTTCCGCTGTTTCAGAGTCGTCAGTGTGAAAGATAATGAGTAGGTCTTATACGGGATCAGTGACAATAGTTCGCAAACTTGGGTCAAACTTTCCGCATAGCTTTTTTTTCACAAGGCCGTTTACATTCTCTGCTAACCCTTTGTACATAGCAACGTAATCGCCTTTACAGTAGTCACCCGTGTCCTCCAATGTGAAAGTGAGAAACTCCAGACGAACTATGGTCAGGGCTGGAAAGGAAATTTCCCGAGTCTCGTGTAAGTTGTGGGAATAATTCCTAGGGTAGTTCGGAGATTTGAATACGCCAGTCTTCTCCGCGATCTTCTCGTCTTGACTCTCACACCAATCCACAGCCAGAGAGAGTATTGTGAAAAACAACGACACGTAGAATATTCTGGAAATCGTCAAATACATTTATTCGTGTTGGATTTTAACATGGCCTACATGCCACTGTGGACTACGAAATCTTGGGCCTTGCTGTTTTAGAGAGAGATGCTGGTGGTCAGTGACATTGACATCTTCACATTTTATTTTCAAACCATGGACAAACCAGTGGGCATTTATTGGTCTATAGCCACGATATTACATTTCCTCTACATTCTCACGTGACAGAGGTATCGGGTTTTTATTGACATTTGCTAAAAAATTATACCATGGTACAATTTAGGCCTAAATCCGACAAATATGTGATGACAAAAATCAGAGTAAAATAGCAACAACACAAAAGAAGTGAATATTTTAATCATTTTCGATGTCTGCCAGGGCTCCCCACTTTTTATCAAAAAGCCCAACTGTGTTATTTTTAGTGGCGTTAATTTTCTCGATGTTTTTGGTTTTTAGAATTGACCTCTTCACATCTTGGTATCTACGGGGGGAGATTGTATGAAACCTGCATACTTTTTTTTGAGGGCTCAGCTAACTCTGAGATTCCACGCAGAAATAATGCCTTAAAATGATATGTAATATAAACGAATGTGGTTATAATTAGTGTATCTATAGGTGTATTGAGCAGATCATTTTTGTGGTTTGTGGATGTATATTTAAGTTGGAGTTTCAATATGTATCTAAAATCATTAACTCCGCGAGCGCAGCGTATGTTATAGGCCTGTTTTGTATTAGTTCAACCAGAAAGTCAAATGGAGTCCTGCATAAGGTGTGATATTTTTGAATATCGATGCGTGCTTTTTGCGAAACAAAAGTCAAAATAGGACCATAAATCCACATACACTATGTTCAGATCTATTTCCGGAAAACGCATAGAACGCATCTCCGGCGACCTTGGGCCCCAGAGCTTTGGGGCCTAGGCGGCTCCTGGACCCTCACCTGTTGGGCTGAGAGGATTCGCTCATTTTAGCTTTGTGTAAATGAATCGTATCGGTATCATATTGGTTTCTAATGTTCCATGATGTAAAAGGTCATTGTTTTGTATGTGTTGAATATAACTAGAAAATCAAATGGATTCAGGCATGAGGTGTGATTTTTTTTCAATATCGATGCGTGCTTATAAATGCGAAACAAATGTGAAAATACAACCATAAATCTGAACACATTATCTGCCGATTTATTCGGGGAAATCGCTGAGAACGCATCTCCAGCCATCTAAGACCCCCGGGGCTTACGGGGCAAAGGCGGCCCCTGGACCCCCGCCTGTTGGGTTGTGATAGTCGACCCCCACCCCCGCCCTATAAATTTTCGCTGGATCCGCTCTTGCTGAGACATCTGATTTTCTGATTTGTTTTGTATTCACAGTGGTCTTCACGTATGCCATTTCGACCGCAATAGGTTTTGTCATCGGCGTGAAGTATTCCATCCTCGGGAGCCAGTGTATCAATCGATAGGTTACGATCGGTGTACTGGCTTGGTCAGGTACCGATAACAGTTCTGGACATAAATAGCTCGAGGGGTTTCAACTAAACCGAATCAATCAAAAAACGCGCTGAAGCAGCTCATCAGTGCAATCCGCGGCAAGGTTTGAGTTATGACTGGTTTGATTTCATCGCCGGCCAGACTGTCCTTGCAGTTAGGCTGAAATCGACATCGGGTGTCAAAGCGAAAGCCGCAGGCTTCAAAATACCGACGCGCTAATTCAAAACAACCGCTGTGGATGAAATGTACGAGAATGTGTAATAGACGCAACGACTCCAGAACTCATCCGAATCACTAAAAAGGTCCAGGTGACCCTCTGCGAGGATTTAGGGATCGCCTGGACTTGTGCAGATGGAAGTATTCCTGAGGTATAAACATAATCTACAAGTACATCCTTGCACCAGAGTAATAGTGCAATGTTTTCAATAATTCCCTATTTGGATGCCACCGCCATATTGAGCTTCAGTCAATTTGAAATTTCATAATTTCGTAACCTGCCATATCGTCTCTCACTAATGTTTCCACTCAAAAATCAATTTTGATGATTTCCTGAATGTTTAGATAATGACGACCTTTGAACTATACTGACCTCAATTGTGGTTTGCAACATTTCTGCGACACACTAGTTATTCTGGTAAATTTTGAGTTTGGTCAATTTGTTCGAAGTTAGAGAACTAAATAAGACGTCGGGAGGAGAAGGAAGAGAAGGAAGAAATGAAGGAGAATTTACATTCTACAGGACTTCGCCGTCTATAAATGTAGTTCACATAGAAAAGTCGGAAAGAGGAGAAGGAAGGAATGAAGGAGAATGTATATTACAGACTAGTCTTTTGTGTTAAATGCCGTCATTTACATCTGACGACGATACAGCTCACCAATCTCCAATGTACGAGTTGTCACAGCGAAACAGCTCACCAATTACCAGTATACGAGTTGTCAGAGCATTTCCATCATAGCTCTCTAGATTTGTATCTAATACCGCTTATGCAGGTGCTAGGGGCCGTGTGGTCATATCATCCAAGTTGCCACATGAACAGGTACAATAAAAGCGTACCTGAGATACAACACATATCACGAATCGTTAGATTCTTGGTATGTGCTTTAGAATAGGTTAACCAGAAGACTATTCTGTGAAGTCATGTGACGCAGTCAGTATGTCGGCACCTCTTCCCACTTCCCTTATATGTGTTGTAATTCACCATGTATAAATGTAGTTGACATAGAAAAGTCGGGAGGAGGAGAAGGAGGAGAAGGAAGAAATGAAGGAGAATGTACATTCTATAGGACTTCACCATGTATGAATGTAGTTGACGTAGAAAAGCCGGGAGGAGGAGAAGGAAGAAATGAAGGAGGATGTACATTCTATAGGACTTCACCATGTATAAATGTAGTTGACATAGAAAAGTCGGGAGGAGGAGAAGGATGAAATGAAGGAGAATGTATATTCTATAGGACTTTACCGTCTATAAATGTAGTTCACATAGAAAAGTCGAGAGTAAGAGGAGAAGGAAGAAATGAAGGAGAATGCACATATAGGACTTCACCATCTATAAATGTAGAAAAGTCGCGAGGAGGAGAAGGAAGAAATGAAGGAGAATGTACATTCTGTAGGACTAAATGTAGGGTATAAATGTAGTTGACATAGAAAAGTCGGGAGGAGGAGAAGAAGGAAGAAACGAAGGAGAATGTACATTCTATAGGACTTCACCATCTATAAATGTAGTTGACATAGTCCAACAATAATAATAGCCTCATTCAGCATGATTTTTTTGAGTGCATATGCTTGCTACAGTCTGATAGGCGTGGGTTTTACTGAAATATTCACAATATACGTTATATCAAGAAATGAATTCTGAAAATTAAACATGTAACTGTATTTTATGTATATGTACTCTCTCAAACACATGAGTGAAAAGTTCACTCAAGTACGAGTGTAAATTCATCCCGCTCAAGTTGAGTGAAATTCACTCAAGTTGAGTTTCGCTCAATAAAGAGTGGCAATCGATCTCACTTGAGGGTAATTGAGGGTCTAAACACATGTATGACGGAGTGTCCTAGATGGAAAATGGTAGTTAATTTGTTCTACTGCATTCTCAAAAAAAACCCTGAATAAGAGGATTTTCCCTGAAATTCAGGTAAATCTGCCTCCCTGATTAGTAAGTTCCCGACCCTATTCAGGTATGTAAAATCCCTAATTTAGCTTTAATTCATGGATAATATACCTGA
This sequence comes from Hanleya hanleyi, assembly GCA_036873755.1. Taxonomy (NCBI): domain Eukaryota; kingdom Metazoa; phylum Mollusca; class Polyplacophora; order Lepidopleurida; family Hanleyidae; genus Hanleya; species Hanleya hanleyi. The sequence continues at coordinate 212,027 of JAVTVY010047414.1, read as the reverse complement.
ATTTCAGGAACTTATCCCTGAATTTCGGTGAAATTCCTGAAATTGAGTTGAGCAGCCTGGTCTACTCCGGATTATTCCCTGACTATTTCTGAGAGTGTGGGTACGGCAAATCGACTCACGGGAGCACGGACTGAGTAAATATGATTTAACGTCGCTTTCAACATTATTTGAGTCATATCACGACGTTTGGTTCCTATTTCTTGTAACTCCCGGGACCCCACGGGAGGGATTCTGTTCGTTTTCAAGGTCTGGAAGTGTGCCCATTTCCTCCAAATATTACTGGAGATTACTTTGGTAAGGAAATCCTGATTATAAAGTAAGCAATCGTTAAAAGACTATGGGTCGAAAATATAATATCAAGTTCATAATTTTTAAAAATGAATATTGCACCGAAAAATATGACATGTTAAACCTGTCGAGATTTGAACGTTGGCTTGGTGCAAAGTTGCGATGTGGTATTCTTCCTCTACGGGTGAAATTACAACACATATAAGGGAAGTGGGAAGAGGTGCCGACATACTGACTGCGTCACATGACTTCACAGAATAGTCGTCTGGTAAACCTATTCTAAAGCACATACCAAGAATCTTAGCGATTCGTGATATGTGTTGTATCTCAGATACGCTTTTATTGTACCTGTTCATGCGGCAACGTGGATAATATTACCACACGGCCCCTAGCACCAGCATAAGCGGTATCAGATACAAATCTAGAGAGCTATGATGGAAATGCTCTGAGAACTCGTATACTGGTAATTGGTGAGCTGTTTCGCTGTGACAACTCGTACATTGGAGATTGGCGATCTGTATCGTCGACAGATCCAAATGATGGCATTTAACACAAAAGACTAGTCTGTAAGGCCCGATATCGACCCAGCATCAACTTCCCACAAATGCCAACATATATCAAAGACCAAAAGGTCTGTACAGGGGGCGGGCCTCGGGGACGAAACGTCCACCAGCAGAATCTCGCCATATACAGGTAAAAATTACAACACATATAAGGGAAGTGGGAAGAGGTGCCGACATACTGACTGCGTCACATGACTTCACAGAATAGTCGTCTGGTAAGCCTATTCTAAAGCACATACCAAGAATCTTAGCGATTCGTGATATGTGTTGTATCTCAGATACGCTTTTCTTGTACCTGTTCATGTGGCAACGTGGATGATATGACCACACGGCCCCTAGCACAGGCATAAGCGGTATTAGATACAAATCTAGAGAGCTATGATGGAAATGCTCTGACAACTCGGATACTGGTAATTGGTGAGCTGTTTCGCTGTGACAACTCGTACATTGGAGATTGGTGAGCTGTATCGTCGTCAGATCTAAATGACGGCATTTAACACAAAAGACCAGTCTGTAAGGCCCGATGTCGACCCAGCATCAACTTCCCACAAATGCCAACATATATCAAAGACCAAAAGGTCTGTACAGGGGGCGGGCCTCGGGGACGAAACGTCCACCAGCAGAATCTCGCCATATACAGTCAAAATTACAACACATATAAGGGAAGTGGGAAGAGGTGCAAGAGGTGTCAATTTCGAGGCGAAAACTTAGAAATGCAGATATGTGAATTTTCTATCAACGTTGTGATAGAAGACGAAATTCATTTTGTTATGCATTGCGAATTATAGAATAGAATAGAATAGAATTTATTAACCAATCAGGTGCCCACGTGGAGCATACAATCAAGACCTCCCCCCTCTTTGATACCATTGATTGTACAATCATTGTACAACAAACAAGAAAGTTACATTTCTGCAACACCGAGATCTGTTTACCATTATGAGGATCAAAGGCTAACTAGCGTTTATGAGACATGTTATATGAGAGAGATTAGAACTACTTAAAGATATTGATTTTTCCAGTTATGCTTCATAGGGGGGGACTAAATCTACTATTCGAGAACTGTACAAGGAAAATTTGTCATTATATCAATCAAGCGTATTGTAAGAGGCGAGATCATTGATATACAAGACATGATTAGTCATAGTATAAATTTTTTTCATCAATGTTAAGAAAGGTGAAGTATCAATATTTATACAATGAAAAAGATAAAATATGTCATTGTGAAATGCATATATTATAACATAAATCATTGTCATCATCGTCTTGGGCGTCCGGTCTTCAGTCATTTTCGTTTTTGTACGGAGACCATGCCAGAAGAACCATTGATTGATATGTGTCGGTATTGTTATTTTTATTTTCTAAGCTTTATGTGGTGGATACATGGCAGTGTGACTAACGTCACAGGACCTACGAAGTAGGGAAGGCATTAGGACTCCGACACGCACTGAACTCTTGGAAATCCCCCCGCCCCAAGTTGAAATCCTGCCTATATTAAGATGGGCACGACCCATGTCAGAATCACCAGCGATTTTCATAAAAAAATTACCAGAAATTTTCATCAAAAGTAGGTCAGCTCAGAACTTGCTGGTAACAGTTCCCTAATGCACCTTAATGTAAGAAATCAAGGTCCTAATGTCAACGGCTCTCCTTATTTTGCCGACGAAAGGATTCGGATGGACTCACTGACTGACTGACTACCGGACAATTTGCAGATGGTAGCCTACTTCGTAGGAAAAACTCATTAATAAGATTCTATTTCTAGAAAGCGGCGTACAGCAAACTTTATTAATATAAGCGGAAGGCCTTTTTGGGTGCGGCGCCACGTACAGTCACGTGACCCTAATATTCAATATTTATAAGTATAACAGGTGGTTGATCAGCTCGGTTTGGGGTTTGGTGTTCGAGAACTGTATAACGAAAACTTGTCATTATGCCTATATGGCAGTCTGACGAACGTCGGACCTGCGAAGTAGGGTAGGCATTAGGTCTCCGACACGCACTGAACTCTTGGAAATCTGAACTCCTGGAAGTTGAGTGAACCTGAGTGGTTTTAACTCCAGTGAAAAGTAACTCAAGTTTGAGTGAACAGGTACATTTCACTCAAACTTGAGTGGAGCAGTTCACTCAACTGTTTTTAGATGAATGAATAAACATTAATAATATCGGTCGTAAAATGAACCTGGTGCGTTTATGCGAAGATTCGCTCCAATGAGTTTGCTGTTTAGGTGCCAAACGGAAATATCGTTATTAGAATAGTCACGTTTTCCTGTTCAAATCAGTTGTGAAGTATGGTCTTATGGGGTCATACATTCATGCAAAATTGCAATCGTGTTCTCTCTTAAAACATAAGATAATGCATTTGATGTTAAAATATATTCCACTGAAACAGTACAACCACGCCTTATTGGGAACCGAATCCTCCACGCCAAGTATTTTACGATCATGGTTACGTTTATCATCACGGTTATAGTTAATAAGCACGCCCACAACCCCCTCCCTCAGCCCCACTCCTCTGATTTTTCATCCCCTAGACTCCGGTACAGCATTATACGTTATATTCCGAATCAACGAGAGGATCATTTTGACACATTTTCTGGGTGGGCATAATAATAATAATAATAGAATGCCAATCCTAATTTGGGTTTCAAGTGAAAACGCATCAATTGTGAAGTGTGTGGTTGTGGCGGGGGAGGAGGTCTGAGGTCTAATTCTGAAGATAAAGTGAATTCGAAGTTTATATTTATGAAATTGGAAATCAGTTTTATTTATGGTTAACGAGCATGATTGGTTCTTGGTGAAAAAGTAAAGAATGCCTCAAGAAACAATGCCTTTTTTCATTTGTTTGTTTTCAGGAAGTTATACATGTATTATATCCAATCAGAAAACAATGTTTTACGTGTATACGTAACCAAATAGAAACCTGATATTTCTTCTTTCCTTCTTCACCGGATCCCAGTATCTGCCCACCAATCTTTTACAGTATATGCTGATAAATTTAAGACGTTTGAGACATCTTTTCAATAATTGGATTTTTGTCAAAAACTGAAATTTCAATATTTTGGTCTGACGAGGCAGGTAATTACAATATAATTAAGAGCGTACAATATAATTAATATGTACCTACCTTCGTTGAGAGACATTCCGGTGAGGATGGTCCAGATTTTCCTGCATATTGGCAGTTTGTAACACAGTTCACGCGTTCTGGAGAAAAATCTTCTCGTTGTTGACCGACAGGCGTGGCACACTTTAGCAATGCGGTATCTAGAAAAATACTACTGTCAAAACCACCAAAGTCACCAGTTTCTCAAGGCTTTCCACAACGTTGGAGCCAATCGGCTCAAAACGACGACAGGATCGTTCTTCCGAAGTTTGGACGATGTGTTTCTTTTTGTAGATAAATGTATTTTGTCCTATTTCGTTTTGTAAGACGTTCGACAGTTGTGAAATGACTGTATATATCGAGTACCGCCACACGACCGTAGTTTGTCGTTCAAATCGTGTTACACGAGTCTATAGCCGATGAATTCTTGCTGATACTCCAGCGAGCGCACAAGATCCCACCTATTTTATGGCATAACAGTTCCATTTGGACCAACAATCGAGCTATCTTGTAAAAGGTTAATGAGATGCGCCGAATCGATGAAATGACTCGAGGGATGATTTCCGGTATAATGAGCATTTCCCTTTACATTTGTCTGTGTGCATTGATGTTGAAACACGATGTAGACTACTGCATGCAACGCTCAAATATTATGTGAAACTTGCCCAAGCGCATCTGCGAATTATTGTAACATTACCGAGCAGCTCATTCCATAAACAGAAAAACTACTATCTGTCCCAGATAATATATCCGAGACGTCGATAAATTTATCGTACAACATTGAAACTTCAAACTAAAAAAACAATTTTTTCCCCATATTTCATTTAAATGTGTTGAGAATTGACGAAAATCACCAATACCTACCATGCTATTTTAGGACAACGATGACGTTGATCTGCCAGTGTTATAATATACAGGCTTGACGTCATGAGGTCAAAAATTAACCCACAAATGTCCATCTAATTTTTGTTTTCACGATTTAGCTTGAAGGATTTTCTTGATACTTTGGAACGTTGTACTTTTGAGATTATCTACTGTGTGAAGTTTCAATGTCGTCAGGTAAATTTTCTCCGAAATATCGCCGAAAACATCTCGGATATATTATGTGGGACAGAGAGTGGAGATGGCGGGTAAGCTTTACTGTTGGAGTACAGGGAAAGTGAGTCCGGCAGGAGAAAATGTCCCGCTCCTATCTTCTCCCTGGACTAGGACCGACATCTTCTCGTTTTTTAACTACGGTAAATTACGAAGGACATGGTGCCCTTGTACATTTATCATCTTCGCGCACCGAGTCCATTTTCACGTATACGCTCCGAACTGGTCTTGGTTCATCTGAACGTCATTTTGTAAATATACACGGGACATCAGTGACCACGAATCAATTTATATTTGATTTTAAGCCAAAATGTTTCATAGGGGGTGGGTTATTGATCGACTGACCCATATGTATCTATATCGTCCCCAGTACCTCAATATTAAGGGAAATGACCCAGCTATTCACCTTGCAGACTTGGCGTGTGCTGGTTATGATTGATTCGTAGAAGAACTGCATGTTACCTTCGGATTCTGAATAAAAATGTTGGGCTAATATACCAGGGCGAGGTCGAAGCGTATCAGTACAAATGATTTGGTGTACGAAGATGACCTGTACGTATAACCGCATACAGGTAATTGAATACACAAATGTTATGAAAAGTGGGGTGTAACCCTTCACGATGCTACACTGTTGGTTAGCAATATCACAATAACCACTGGAACTGTTTGTAATATCATTGTGACAGCTTGTTTCACCCCAGCCATTGTGACAGCCTGTCCTGTCATAATAACAACTGTGGCAGCTTGTCATGTCACAATAACCACTGACGGCTTAATTGTCATGTCACAATAACCACTGTGACAGCTTGTTTCACACGAGCCACTGTGGCAGCTTGTGCGGTCATAATAAGGTTTATACTTGGTGTAAGAACGCACAAGACAAAGCCTACAATAGCCTGTCTGAGCTCAACAATGCGTCTAGACGTGACCCTTTTCAGCTGCACAAAAGCCTCAACAATGCGTGCTTACACCAAGTATCGACCCATAATAACCACTGTGACAGCTTGTCGTTTCACACTAGCCAGTATGACATCTTGTGGTAACATAACAACAACTGTGACAGTTTGCCATCTCACAATCACCAATGTGACAGCTTGTCCTTTGACAATAGTCGTTTCACAATAACCACTGGCAGTTTGTAATGTAACAAAAATTACTGTGACAGTGTCTAATGTCACAATGACTACAATAACCAATGCGACAGTTTGCAATGTCACAATAGCCACGGCGACAGCTCTTTTTTTCTCAAAATAACTACTGACACATTTTGTAATGCCAATGTATCAAGTATGACAGTTCGAAATGTCATAACTATATGCCAGTTTGTAATGTCTCAACAACAACCGTGACAATTTGCAATAACCAGTGTGACAGATCGTAATGTAACAATAACGATTTGGGCAATTTATGATGTCACAATAACCAATTTAACCATTTTATGGGTTTTCTTTTCATAGACTACCGATATACGAATAGCTTGGGTAATCTCTATGGGACCTCAACAGCTCAATATATATATTTATGATCAATTAATTCACAACCACTAAAAGTTTTGCTCATTCTAATTAGTCGCTTACTTTGGAGTTGTGAAAATCAGCGGCTGTCTCCACATAAAGAATGTGCTAGGTTAAGGCGAGGATTCGGTCCCAATGAATTTCCAAAAATCAAACATTTTTTTGTGTACCCAGTGACCATTCTTAAATCCCAAGCAATGCGTGAAAATAGATTATTCATTAGAGAACTGTTTTAAGATAAATACAAAAACATCCAGACAAAGATCGCGAAAACGGTCATTCATACAGTAAATCTCCAGGACTACTCCCGGCATCAACGGTATATTCCCTACAATAACAATGACTACTCCCCGACTACAACGGTATATTCTCTACAATAACAATTACTACTCGACTACAACGGTATATTCTCTACAATAACAATGAAATGACTACTCCCCGACATCAACGGTATATTCCCTACAATAACAATAACTACTCCCTGACTACAACGGTATATTCTCTACAATAACAAAGACTACTCCCCGACATCAACGGTATATTCCCTACAATAGCAGTGACTACTCTCCGACATCAACGGTATATTCCCTACAATAACAATGAATACTCCTCGACATTAACGGTATACTACCTACAATAACAATGAGTACTCCCCGACATCAACAGTATATTCCCTACAACAACAATGACTACTCCCCGACATTAACGGTATATTCCCTACAATAACAATGACTACTCCGACATCAACGGTATATTCCCTACAATAACAATGACTACTCCCCGACATCAACGGTATATTCCCTACAATAGCAATGACTACTCTCCGACATTAACGGTATATTACCTACAATAACAATGACTACCGACTACAACGGTATATTCCCTACAATAACAATGACTACTCCCTGACATCAACGGTATATTCCCTACAACAACAATTACTCCCCGATTACAACGGTATATTCCCAACAATAACAATGACTACGCCCCAACTACAACGGTATATTCCCTACAATAACAATGAGTACGCCCCGACTACAACGGTATATTCCCTACAATAACAATGACTACTCCCCGACTACAACGGTATATTCCCTGCAATGGTCATCCTTTGAGATATTGCGGGGTATCGCTACGTTTGCTTTAAGAAATAACGCGATATTTCTCCGAATCCATTGGTTTACTGATTGAATTGGTGTTTCTCACAAAACCGTGTTGAGAAAATAACCCAGATCTTTGGATTGTGATACGATCAAATGTGCCTTCTTTAAGATTTAAGTCACTATACTTCAAAAACACCGAGTCAACCCTGTCTGGCCCCGTACCAAACTTTCTCCTCCATCTTTGGAACTACAAAAAAATGAAAGCTGACCCTCCTCGATTTTTCAGATCGGCATTTTGGGGTCATTTTGAGCCTATTTGCATACGCCTGCGTCATCAAAGCCGTCATCTTGGGTTTTCTACATTTTTTGGTAGAACTTAACACTAGGGTAAAGTGTGGTAAGTTTCAGCCCCCTAACTCAAGGTGTAAGAGAAATACTTAGGGGGGAGGGGGCGGAGGCGATACCCCCCAGGCCTGGTTATGATGTAGCGGCCTCCTTCATATTGAGCAATAATCATCATAACCTGAACTTAGCGTGTTGACTACTTGTCCTCGTGGTAATCTGGTCAAAGGCTGACTGAGACGAAGGATAGGGGAGATGTGGTACTGTGGAACATAGGGCACAGTGGGACATGGAAAACAGTGGGACAAGCCATCTAAATCCTATGTTAAGTACAGGAATTTTACAGATTCAGATTCGTTTATTGGCGCAAACACAAATCACATTGGTTAAGGCCAGTAACAGTATACATGAACAAGTGTAGGATTTTACATGGCTCAGCAGAGGCTCGAATTGTTTTCAATTATTTCAAAACTGGTACATGTCAATCTGCCATTAATATAAACAGAAATCTACCACCCCCATATGATACCTACACTGATTATAAGTAAAAAGTTTCAGTGGAAATAATTAGGGTCTAAATATTGCTTTTGAACAGTTCGCGTAAATTTTTGGGACTGAGGAAGATATTTTATTACACCAACTTTTCTGCGGTCCTTCGTTACTGTTTTCGTACTATTGAAAGAGGATGGACAAAGGTACAATTTAATTGATTCGATCGTGCATGAATTTATTATCTTTTTTTCACAAAACAGAATATATTTATGCACCCGAGGCAGACAGGACACTTGACGGAGGACAAGCCATAGTAAGCAAATGGTGAAATTTACTTTCATCATAAAATGTTATTAAAGTGCATTATTTTGTCTCCTATATAGTAATAATTACTAATCCGATCGGATTTGATGAGTTTCACAATTTTTTTTCTGCTTCCGAAGATCAATATTTTATGTAGAGCAGAGGCCTAAAATGGCAAATTACTGTTGAATCGTCTAATCTCTATGACACCTATATACTGGATTTTAAATGCATTTCGATTATTGCCCCCACTGCACCCCAGTGGGTGTTCCGGTTCGACCCGCTAATTGGGACAATTTTTTGTTGTCTTTTAAACATGTAATTCTGGAGAAAAGTATAACAGATGATTTAGAACTTTTCGTATGGTTATGTCATTGTAGCACGTTCTGCCCGAATTCTGTGAGAGAGTAAATAAAACAAACACCGGAGCTGATCTCGATCAGTTTTACTGTAAAACGGCGGCAAAGCAACCACATGTGTAATCACACGATACAGTTGGTACACAGTTTAGTCCACAATAAAAACCATTCAATACTGTGAATTTCAAGGTCTGTTGTCTAGGTTACTTGTATATACTGGCTACCATGGTTACTGTTTAATTTTTTGTTACTATTTACTGTTAAATCCACTTGAAATATGAGAAATAAACTGGTTATTGACATATCACATGTTTTCGAGTTATTCCCTTTCTTCGAGATATTGTTCCAGTACTACTCGAAAGCCATTATCAAGAATTATGATATCCAGTGAGAATGGAATAAACCGTTAAAACCTTAATAAGATCCCACTCTAGCGATAAATCATCTATTCTGGCAATTAAACTATTATTCCCATGCTTATATACATCTCACTTGTTAATATCACTTTGTGTACAAGGGGCAATACTCTGCGATAACATTTCTATGTATATAAATGACTGCAGTTACTTCCACTGAGATTGGTTTGGAGCTCCGAGTTGGTGTCTGACTAGTAAATTGCAAAATGTCATTCAGATGCCTTACACAAACAGAATAGTCAGAAATGCATTATATAGGTGTTTCTGTGTATATAACAAAGTTTTCAGTTAATCACATTTAATTAAAACATTGCATGGCAATTCTGATTTAAAATAGTAAATTAATTAGATTGCGCCCGGAATTCTTAAATGATTTGGACGTTAGAGCCACTCCCCACTAATCCGATTTAAGGGCCAATACTCTGTAGCATCACCAACAAGTTTCTACAAAATCCAGTTATCTGCCCCTGAATGTAGCTTTTACTTCAAACATCAATTTCGGCTCGTAATTCATCGCCCTGAACTTGTTTACACTATTTTGACAATTCATAATATTAACGGTAGCCAACACTAATTTAGTCTAGTATTGCTACTTGATATAGCGATTTCAATGATACTTCTTCCAGCATGGCTGTACCATATACAGGTCACTTGGTGCGCCAACTACATATGTGTTGGATTAACTAGCAAGATAAACAATACAATTTATTCTTGCCGTAACAACCAGAACTATTACTGCATACCGAATCATTGTACATTTATGCATTTAACTACATTAAGCTTACATCATACATACCTGTGGGAGAGTAAATAAACAAGTAAACACCGGAGCTTAAATTGGAGGCAAAGCTACAGCTAAACCACGTGACCGACCAACCAGACTCCAGTTTGGCACACAAGATTTGTTCCTCGTTGACCATGAAAATGACCACACCGAAGATAAAATAAAAAAATGACAATGAAATAATGACGATCTTACACTCTCCACGGGTATAACTCACACTTGGTACTGTACAATATTATCTGTGTCTACTTTGGTAAAACCAATCATACAGCAACCTTTATAATGAATGTTCTCTACATGGCGACTCTTCATCCTAGTATTTTCAATACTATATAAGAAACCGACAGATTCAGATGTACAGCTATTAAGTCATTGCTATTACAATATTGGAGGAATATCAACCTGAGCTGCTCCATCGTTTTCCAAGAGATGGTAGCAGGTAAATTCAGGGCTTCGCGAGGTAATCAGTCCCAGAAGACCCCGTGTCTATACTGGTATACAATGTACCGACATAATGAACCAAATGCATGTTTCTGTCCCATCAGAGTCTATGTTTACCTCTTGGTCTTGTACTTCCGGAAGAAAGGAATTTGCCTCTGGATCGAGAGTTTCCGCAAGCTGAACGTGTACATCATCATCAAGCCCAACATCACGAGTCTCATTTCCAGCTTCATCATGACTGCTATCAGGATCATCTCGGTTGACAGGATGGCGCAACTCCAGATAACCTCCATCAGAACTGGAATCGGTGTCTTAACCAGCAGGTACTTCAATATTCCTCTTCGCGTTGGACCGTCCCGATATCTTAGCCGACGGTTTGGTAAGTGCAGGGCTTGGTAAATGTGATCCGTTGAATGGCAGGAGCAGATTCCTATGAAGTACTCGGCTCCTTCCGTTACCATCCTCATGTTCCAATGGATAAACTGTTCTTGTGGATTTATTTAAGAACAACTTTATCCTCTCAAAATGACCACAGTTTCCCCGATCCACCTCTGAGTGTCCGATTCCTCACTAGAACACGGTCTCCAGACCGGAGGGTAGTGCTCCTCACCGATTCGTCATAGTGTTTCTTTGACCGCCCGGATGCCTCCTTTGTGTGATATTGAGCAATTTGGTAGGCTTCCTGCATACGTAATTTCGCTTGTTTGTGGTAGCATACGCTTGAGCGAAGCGAGTAAAATGATCTATCACGACTAAAATATATTCATAACCACATTTGCTACGCTCCAGATGCTTGAAGTCGACAGAGATTATTTCCAATGGGGATGTCTGGATAGTCCGCAGTGGTGCTCTCGCGGATTTTTGGGGGTTTCTTCTGTTTAACACAATCACAGTCCCTAGTAACATACTGTTCTATGTCTCGTGCCATCTGCGGCCCTTAGAGCCTCTGGCAAACCAAATTTACCACAAGGTTTACCCCCAAATGTCCCATCTCATCATGAAGTTGTTGCAAGGCAATCTTCCGGAATTCCTTGGGTTAAATCAGCTGTTCACGAACCTCTTTACCAGACAGAACAGTTCGCCGGTTCAGCACAGCATTTTCAGCGTTAGTTTATCTAGTTCTCACCACAGACCCCATCGGTAGTTCTGGCTACCCCCCTGTCCATGTGGGTTCTCAATGGCCCGATCAAGATCTGCAATCTCGGAATCTTGACACTAAGCCTGTTTGAGCTCCTTTCTTGTGAACGATCCTTCTGGCGAATGAAGAATTTCATGTGGTAAACTTTGGCTGTGAGTGCAGTCACCCACGTCACCCAAGCGACAACGGCCAGCTTCACAAATGTTCTAGCACTTCCTGTTTGTCAGCTGAGTTTGACTCCTCTGCTACTCAGTGTTTCGGTACAGTTCTCAGATGTGCAAGGGGATGTTCCACTAAAAACTAACACATCGGCGAGATAGAGAAGGCATATTTTGTCTCTCAAATCCTCTAAACACGATTCCATAAACCGTTGAAAACATTCTGGTGCGCCAGATAGACCGAACGGCATGCCTTTCCACTGATATACCCCCTAGGGTGTGATAAAAGCAGTCAGGTGAACTGATAAAATTTTGCATTGGTCCAGCAAAGAAAACCACTTGTTTCCACGGAGTGTATCCAGAGCATCCTGGATCCGTGGTATCGGATGTCGGGTCGGAATTCAGCTGTATGAAGTCTATACATACACGTAAACTATTGTCCTTTCGCACGCAAATAATGGAGCTGGAGTATGACGAGATAAACTTCGTGATCCATCCCCTTCTCAGGTCAGTTAAATAATCTTTCACTTGTTGATGAAGTGGCTCACGCATCGACATATACGTTTTCTGAACTGAGATAGTGTCTGTCAAGTTGAGGGCCATTTGCAAATCCGGTACGCAATCAATGTCATCATCATCACGTGAGAAGGCTTTGCACTCTCTCTCGTAGCATCGATCAGACTTTTATTGTCCATCAAGATTGCTGGCTTATAAACTGACTGGTGGATCCCACTTGCCAGATTGTTCGGATTCATCTTTATTAACAGATTCATTTTCGCCACTGCCTTGGTGGCTCGGAAATGGTATCACATATTTCACTTTTCGTACGGTTCCAAGTTTGGTGTTGCAAGGTAATTCCAAATCATAGTTGGAATTATTTTGAACCACAACGTTTCCCTTGCAGAGAGAATCACGTTCGGACTCAACCAAAGTTTCTCGCATTTCCAATCCTTCTGGCCAGGATTTGTCCAGATCTGGAATAAACATGGCGGTACCAGGATCTTCTTTTATCCCAGTGTGGACCCGACATTTCACAACTGTCGATATTCCTATGCTCACTGGGCGTCTTCCACATTTGACGGTACATTTAGAGTCCTTCCTTACCGGATCACGACTGCATTCACCTGCTTCTTCGACAAGGCATGTACAGCACTTTCCAAGTCCCTCTTGAATGCAATAGCTTCATCTTCAAAATGTTCAATGACGTTATAGTCAACTATTGGCACTTTAAAGCCTTTCACGTCAGTTAATAGAAATTGGATCAGCATGCCTTTCCCTTGCTTTCTTAGCTTTAATCCCAGGACAACCCATCCAGAGTAAGAAACTGATGTTCCATTTGCAACGTTTATGGTCAGGTTTTCATCCAGCAATTCAGAGAATGGGTGCAGTTCAGACTCAGGTGAGTTGCAAGTGAAAATGCACACCTGGAACCCTGTATCCCACAATACATCCACATTTACACCATTTAGTTTGCATTGCATAAGGCATCGACTACCAACCGATATAACCACAGCTCGTTTTACCTTTGGGCTTATCTGATAGACATTGCCTTTCATAGCCTCTACATCTATTCGCTCTTTTTGAAGACACTAACACACTTTATGGTTTTACTTAAGGCACTAGTTTAGCCCAATGCTGGCGTTAACAAGAAATGGAACAACAGGAAACAGTTTTACAGCTGAAGCACTAGAAGAGATGGCAATCACATTTATGATATACAATGCAAGCAGGGGACACTTTATTATCATTGTTCAAATCCTGTCCCCATGGTGTGACTAACCCCCCGGTTCCCTGAATCCGACTGCCCGAACCATGTGGCTTGGGCCGATTGGTTTTGAAGGGGTCTCTCGCCCCACACCTCCAACAATGACTACAACGTTCGACGGTGCGTCGGCAACAGTCACCTCTTGATCGGGAATTTCCAGTGTCACCTTTGTTCACTAGCATTTTCAGATCGGCTATTTCGGCTCGTAGCTTTTCGATTTCACTCGATTCCTGTTTCGGCTTCTCATCCGTTGTTTCCTCTTGTACCACAGGTGTGTCTATGCTGTTCAGTCTTGCTCTATTTCCGGCGTTTATTTTTTGCTGCCTTTCATTTTCCCTTGAAACTGAGTGAATCATGGCTTGCAGGAGTTCTTCATCTTTGGTTGATAAATTTTTCACCAAATGCGCGAGATCAAATCTGATAGTATCATTTGTTAACCCCGTATATAATGCATGGCGGAACATGGAGTTGACTAACTCTGGGTCATACTGAATTTCAATCTCTTCTCTTCCTGTGGGGATTCTCTCCCATTCTGTACCGCATTCCATAGAGACTGGTACAATTCTGTCGCTGCTGGTTTCCGGAAAATGTGTTCTAATGGATATTTTCAGTTCATCAAGCGAAAAGTTCTCCTCCAAATAACTCCTCACAGACAGACGTGGCTTGATAGACCGAATCACGGCACTGATTACTTTTATTTCTGAGAACCCATTTTGGATCCCCTCTTCTATTTGCTTTAGAAGGGAACTGTATCTGAGAGCTGTTTTTGAATTACCAATTTGCCAAAAGAAATTGAAGTCCATCTTCTAGGCAAATAGATCTGGTTCGATATCTGAAATTGACGATTGATCACCCTGAGCAGCATTCCGACGCGCAATATTACTCACTTGTCTCTGCAAGTAAGTATTCATGAGATGAAATGATGCAAGTCCACCATCATCCTTTTTCTGTTCATCAGTGATATAACGTAACACAGCATCGAGAACTTTAGGATGAGTGCTTACATCTATGCAAACAAGTGAAAACTTTTCAACAAACTCCTTTAATTCTCCCAGAGTCAGTCTATATAGTTAACCTATTAAGTCCGTCTTGTAAGCAACAGCTCAACCACGAGACCGACCAAGTAGACTTCTAGAGGGAGATTTTCGCATGAAAGAAGTGAAAAATGTCCCAGTGTACCCCAAGCATTCCCTACACAAATTTACACCAAATTAGAACTGAACAAATGAGCTACAACTCTCTCTACAGTTGTCGCTCTTAAGACTATTACACAATAGTTTTGTAACACCAAATCACGTGATATCCTCCAGTTATAAGGCACTTGATTGATCAATTCAAACTTCAACAATAAACACAGGCTTCTCACTTTTCTGTGGAGAGACATCCAGCCAATCATAGAGTTTTCTATAAATGTCAAACGAAAATGAAATATCGACCTGTAATATTTCTCCAAACTGCTCATCCCATCAGTCAGATTTTCGGACAGGATTCCCGCCCCATCAGCATACCGCCAGAAGTGATATCACATACAGTGAATTTTCAACGGAACCTATCCGGAGAACCCGTTTGACTTTTACCATTTCAGCATCAATTTTTGTGGCCCTACAGCAGGGCCAGACAGACAGCAGGCCCCATCCACTGTATTAACAACTAAATTTGGATGCGTGAATTTTATTCTGGCCTATCATAGCATGTTTTCGGCGAGAGTGGTCATATCGAAGGAAAACTGATCTGTCGGGAGGACTACGCTAATGGGCGTCGCACTCTTAAACCACCTTTATTGTGCAAAATTGGGAGAGCGTGCTTGTCCGGGGTCATCCCTTATATGGATGTTGATGGTGCTGATGTCAGTTTGGCATGTGGTTAAAGCTCTGTGTGAACCGATCTCCGTAGTCATCCGTTCAATGGGCAGACTCGGAGAAGGGTCGCATCGGCATCGTCGACTATGTGACCGTCCATCACATCCGAATAGGTATGGAGTCCACACATGACTGTCTGAAGATCCAGTATTGTCTTCCCTTGGAACCGAGTCCGACATAATTATCCGACTGCACCTCGTACAGCTCCTTCAACGTCGTGTTGAAACGTACGGTCACATTGGTCCAGTGGTACTCCATGTGGATGAGATTCGCAATCGCGAAGATATTGATTCCTTCCGGCTCTGGATGAGGTTATCTAACGCATGGATAAATATTTTGGGTGTAGCGTTCGGAAAGAGTGAAGGTATAGGTGTTGCCTTAAGTGTGGCCACTAGGCCGCTTTACGTCCGTGGAGAGTTTATGTCTGCTCAACGGCAGAATTGGGCGTATTGGTGAGGGGTGATGATGCGGATAGGAGAGGTTGAGGGACGTTACCCTGCCGATTTTCATTGTAGCCCATGGGGCTATTAAGACCTTCTGAATTTATTTTATCATTCTGAGGTTAGGTTCATCCTAAACCGATTATCATAATCCTAGGCCGGTACATATTGTTCAGAATTTTTGTTTTTCCGAAGCGAAATCGTACTTTGATATCTCGAAGCCGATTCGGTGTCTACAATTATCGCGAACACACACACGCACAGTTATAAACACAACTGAATTAAGTGTATTTAATTAATGATGAATATGAGGTATTAATATTATGAGAGACCTTTATTTAGAAAAACTGTGCAAGCCGATCAAAAAGTACCCAGATTAACGCTTTTCTTGATAACCTTTTACGCCCTTAAACGTGCACAACGAAGACCCACACCCCAGGATGTGGGAATTATTGGAGCCGCTCTCCTGGCGACGAGGGCGAGCTCATGTACAGGATATATTCACAGGTGGTGGCTTTGAAGGGAGACCGGTAATTGACATAAAGGTTCATAAAGGACCCACTAGGTACCGGTGTTCAACTATGGGTCTATAATAATTTCTTTATCGCGGCTCAGGAAAAACACTCACGCGACTACAAATATAATACACCAGGCTGAGATATTTAAATCTCCCAGTATTCCCCATACCATTTTGTTTGCTTATATCGTCCGGTACTTCGTTCACCACTCGGTAATGTAAATTTGAACTCAAATCTAAATGTTTTCGCCATTGCCAACTAACGTTATATACGATAAAATAATTCCGTAATAATTACGGTTATCTCTCCGTAGATGTCATACACGTCGGGTAGTTTAGTACTATTACCGAGTGACTAATATGTGCAGCTTAGTGCCATGTATGTACCATGCACCCGTGGTGTTCTATTTCTTTATTTTTCTAGAAGATGTGGTTAATAAAACGTTGGTTTGCGAGTACCTTGTGTATAAATGCACTGTATTCACGTCAAAACAAATGAAAAGTAATATCCGGTCTTTTAAAGTGATTAGTTGGTTCTTAAAACTTCATTCCAGGTTAATCACGTTATTGTTGCCGACACGACACAGTTAACTTATACCAAATCCCCCGGGGCTACCATTGATACTGAGCACCGAGGTGTAGCTTTTTGTCCTTTGAAAAGTCGATAACTATGTATCTATGGTAAATACTTTTGTCTTTTTACTTAATTATACGAACACTGACATTTCCATCGTGAGGGTTGGCAAATTTCCAATAGTACAAAACAAATAATATACACGTCGATGGTATTAATGGCTCCAAGGATAATCCGATAAATACCACAGCTCTAATGACTAATTTGAATGCCATTTCTTAAATGTTTTCGAAAGTCACGAGGCATTTCGTCTGTATATCTATACCGGTTCATTAACATCAGTAGGCTTATTAATGAATATCTGACGTTTCTGGACGATATTGCCCTCTCGGGAGTCTCGCCAACTCGAGCACATTATCTCGCCAATACTTGACATGCATTGTTTCGTCTGATAAGATACAAAGATATAATATTCCCCGGTGTGGCTTTCTAATTGAAAATTCCAAATGATATACTTTTGATCTTTCACTGCAGCTACATAAACATATTAACATTTCCGTTCATTTTTGTTGCATGAACGGTGATAGCGTTAATGGCGTCTGTGGGTGTTCCAACAAATACCTCGTCTCCAATGATCTCATCTCTCTATACGTGCGTTGTTTTAAATGTTATGTGTTTTTGTGGGAATTGAGGTGAATGTCAAAATATATTGATTAAAATAATATTCATAACATACGATAGAAAGTAAAAGCGCCATCTAGTGGACAAACTGGTGAACATACCTTCCCGCATTCCGTTCGATCGTCTCGTGAGACGACTTATTGGAATTCGTTTACTCAAATAATGATGTTGAGATCAAACCCTCTCTCCTCGTAAGTTTAATGCAAATTCTAACCTTCTGTGTTGTGCGTGTCGTGTGCAAATACATGTTTTGAATAGGGTAAACTTCCACATAGCAACAGGTTTTGCAAGAATACAAAATACTGCCTCGTGAAACAGTTCATCACGGTTGAGGGAGATTGCGTTTACCTCCCCCCGCAATAACACAGTAACATTCTTTCCGTGAATCACTGAATGAGCGCAAAGGCACTCGATATCTGAACCATTTCATTTCCAGCCCTAAAGTGCCCGCTTGTATGTATGAGAAAAAATATATAATATAACTTTGTTCTTCTTAGCCCTTCGCCCACAAATGCAGACAAACGCGAGCCTGCTCGTGTTGGAAATGTCACTGTCCCGGTACTGTATCCATGGCAAGCACGTGACATGTAGGTCAACTTCTATACACGCTGGGGAATACCACCTCCAGCTCATTAAGCTGACAGTTTTGGTCTAACACAAATTGTAAATGAAGTTACACACAAAAAAGGTAACATTCTATACCTGGTGTTTGCTACTGAAGTCGAACGTTGTACAGAGCCCCATGTCTCATTTGATAGTGATCATGCTCTTGTGGAATTTACATTTGCAACGAAACTTCAACGGCTCGCCAAATCTCCACGCATTGTATATGATTTCAAAAAAGCAGATTTTGGAGGTCTGAAATCGCTTCTGCGTCATGTCCCCTTTCACACGGCAATGTTTGACAATGATATTAACATCAATTGGTTGTGTTGGAAAGATTTGATTTCAACATGCCAAACTAGGCGATCTATTTATTTCACAAGAAGAAGTGTCTGATGTGCTACGCAACCTCGATGTCAATAAATCTTGTGGCCCAGATGAAATACCGGCACGTATATTGAAAGAATGTAGTGACGAAATTTCGTCATCTCTCTGTGATCTGTTCAATAAGTCTCTTCAGACGGGCTCGTTACCAGAAGAATGGAGACATGCTAATGTTGTACCTATACACAAGAAATCTGACAAAAGCAATGTTATAAACTACCGTCCGGTATCCCTGCTCTGTATTTGTAGCAAGGTATTGGAACGATGTATTGTTAATCAAATTTATGGTTCTTTTGAACCTTTGCTTTGTAAACTACAACACGGGTTTGTGAAAGGTCGGTCTACCAGTACGCAACTCAGTCAATTGTTACATACTGTCGGTCAAGCTTTAGACAATTCAGGTCAAGTTGACATTCTCTACTTGGACTTTTCTAAGGCCTTCGACTCTGTTCCTCATGATCTTTTGTCTTACAAATTACAAAAATTCGGATTTCACGGCACCTTATTGAAATGGTGCACCAGCTACCTTTCCGATCGTAAACAGCGTGTTGTAGTCGACGGCTCCTGTTCACCTTGGTGTGACGTAATATCTGGAGTGCCGCAAGGATCTATTTTTGGTCCGTTAATGTTTTTAATGTATGTTAATGACCTCCCGGACTGTGTTAGCGACGAGAGTGTCTTAGCGCTTTTCGCTGACGATGCAAAGTGCATACGTCATATTACAAATGAAAGAGATTGTATACACCTTCAAAATGATATTGACAATCTGTTGTTATGGAGTCGTATCTGGGATATGAAATTTAACACGGAGAAATGTAAGCTCCTGCGAGTGACGAGGAAGCGTAAGGTAACTCAATTTACTTATTTTATGGACGATACCGAAATTGAAACTGTACAGTCAATGAATGATCTGGGGGTTATTGTCAGCTCAAATCTCGCCTGGTCACAACATACAAACGTTATTGTTTCCAAGGCAAATCGCATGCTCGGCCTTGTAAAGAGAACTTGTGGGTCCGTAACTTCTGTGAAGACCAAACGTTTGTTGTATATATCTATTGTACGTAGCATTTTAGAATATTCGACTGTATCCTGGAGTGTGCCAAACAAAAAATTACTCATGCAATTAGAAGGAGTTCAGAGGCGCGCCACCAAATACATCCTAGGTTATAAAGAGAGTCGTGATATATCATACAAAGAACGCTTGGAGAGCCTACATCTGCTCCCCTTATCATATATAAGGGAAATGAACGATATTGTATTCTTGGCAAAATGTATGACCGGCGCAGTCGAAGTCGATTTTAACAAGTACATTTCATTTAATCCTCAATACAATCTGAAGATCAAAATGCCACGTTTTAAAACTGAACTTTTTAGACATTCTTTTTTTAATAGGATTTACTACACGTGGAATTGTATTCCCACGGTAATTTTATCACGATTCGCAAACAAAAATTTTAAAACTGTTATTACTCAATATTATTCTCGTATTTTAGATGCCGTTTAAACTGATTAATGCATGTTTTTTTAAATGTATTGCAATATATATATTTTTTTTTTATTTTTAAATTATTATTATTTTTTATATTTTATTTTTTTATATATTTTTTTTTTTATATATCTATATATTTTTTTATTTATTTATTTTAATTATTATTTAGTTGGGTTTTTTTAACTTCAATTTCTTGTCATTATATTATACTGATGCTTTTATGTAAATATTTATATTGGCATTTTTATGTAAATATATCATGTATATATTGTTATCGGGGGCCACAATTATAGGTGCTAGTCACCTGTGTGGCCTTCCTGACGAATGTCAAAGACGAATAAATAAATAAATAAATAAATTCACCAAACGCTATATAGATGATCTTCTCGCTGTGGATAATCGCTATATAAATGACGCAGTGAAGGATATATATCCACCTTCACTGAATTTGAAGGAAACTACAGACAGCTCTACAGGCACATCATATTTAGATCTATATCTCTATAAAAATGAAGCGGGCATGCTCTCTCGTCGACTTTATGACAAAAGAGATGATTACAATTTCGACATCGTAAACTATCCCTTTCTGGATAGTAATATTCCAATGGGACCTGCATATGGCGTATACATATCTCGCTTAGTAGCATTTGCTAGATCCTGTGTTAAATGTGATGATTTTAATCAACGCCACAAAACATTGTTGCAGAAACTTATAAAACAGGGCTATTCCACCAAGCGCCTCCACTCAAAGTTTCTCAAATTTGGCGATACATATCGCATGCTGATAAAAAAAATACGAACGTAGCGTGCAAGATCTATGGCGCTACGTTTCGTAACTTGTGTGTCCCAGGAACGGTCGAACGTGCCAGTTTTGTGTGGGCTCTATTGGGGATGAGTATCATTTTGTTATGCATTGTTCAAATAATGCTGATCTAAGATTGTCGCTATTTCGTGAATTGGGTCTGACCGTCCCCATTTCAGAATATCATTCTCGTATATTGTTCACCAAACTTTTAAAATGTGATAGTTTTAAAATCACCAGAGTATTTGCTAAATTTGTAATACAAAGCTTCGACAGGAGAGTCAGTTGATATTCTGTACAGGCAGATCGACATGTACCAGTTTTGAAATAATTGAAAACAATTCGAGCCTCTGTTGAGCCATGTAAAATCATACACTTGTTCATGTATACTGTTACTGGCCTTAACCAATGTGATTTGTGTTTGCGCCAATAAACGAATCTGAATCTGAATCTGTCTAATTCCGCTTAACCCGGGGCTAGGGGCCGTATGAGCCCATGTACTTCAAGATCCTCATGGTACTCATATGAACCCCTACATCATTCTTTAGATGACGACTTTACAACGAATTATCGATTAAGAATACTGATCAGCGATACGGATTTGATATTTTTGGAACATCATGATGTCTTGCCGGCATCATTGAAAACTGTGGACCGCTTCTCTCTTGCAGGAAACAAGCCTATGTTTATGTATACTATGATTGTCTTTTTGAATTTGGTGCTAATACTGTTATATGGAATATGGAATAGGTCTTTGGATTATGGGCGCGGATATTCTCTAATGGACGACGGCTGAATTATGGATGACGGACTAGACGCTTGTAATGCAAAAACTCTAGGGTAAATCATATGATGTGGAATAGAATGGTTTGATACCGAAATTGAAGGAAATGCTGTCCTTCATTTCAGGCGACATGAAATTCAAAACTAATAGGGGTTCAGTAGAGGGTGGAATTCTGCACCGGGGGTGGAGGAGAGGGGCATATAAGCCCAGGGTGTAGTGGATGAGTGCAATCAATGCAGTATCAGATATGCTATCTGAAAATATCAGCATATGGGGTCGGGCAAGGCTTAGTTTCGATATACAGGGTGGAGCTCTGTTCGGGGGGGGGGGGGGGGGTGGGAGGTGAATATACCACCAGGGTGTAGTGGATGAGTGCAGTCAATGCAGTATCTGCTATGGTATTTGAAAATATCAGCATATGGGGTGGGGCGAGGCTTAGTTTTGGACATACAGGGTGGGGCTCAGTTCCGGGGGTGGGGGGGGGGGTGGGGGATATACCCCATGGTGTAGTGGAAGAGTCCAATCTATGCAGCATCAGATATGCTATCTGAAAATATCAGCATATGGGGTCAGGCGAGGCTTAGATTCGGAGATAGAGGGTGGGGCTCTGTTCCGAAGGTGGGGGAGAAGGGAGAGGGAGATATATATCCCCCAGGGTGTAGTGAATGGGTGCAGTCAATGCAGCATCTGGTATCTGGAAATATCAGCATATGGGGTTTCGGAGATAGAGGGCAGGGCTCTGTTCCGGGGGGAGAGGGGGATATACCCCCAGGGTGCAGTGAATGGGTGCAGTCAGTGTATGGGGTCGGACGAAGCTTAGTTTGAGTGATACATGGTAGATCTCAACCTTTTACCAAACCTTGAACACAAAACTTGTATCCTGGAATGTTGACGATGGACAACCAGCCAGCCAGTTATCCAGCCAGCCAGCCAGCCAGACAACATCAATCCATAGGACGACTATTGCTTCGCAATTCGTCCAAAAATAGGCAAGGGACAGAAATTCGGCCTCTGTTTGTCCTGGGACTGCCCCTAAATTTTTAATGGCATTTCATAACATCACAGATCACACCAGTCTTCTTCAATGGACCGTTTCCCGAAGGTTGCCACATATCTTGACGTAATTATGATGTAGATCCTCCAACGCCGTTATCACCTCACCGCCCAGTCTTAATTGGGCCGAGACCCTCTTCGGGATGCACCTGGATTCGGTCCTTTGCTGTTTCTCCGGCCATTCTCGCTTTGCTGCCTGGTAATCCTGGCCAGGTGAATCACGATACTCGACCATCCTGCGTCGAAAGACTCCGCTCCTCCAACAACTAAGGGAACGCTTCCAAGATAACCATGGAATGTTAAAGATGTAATCAGCCTCAAAATCGATGGATTTTGTAAACTCTCTCCCGTCTGTTTTTCAGCAGCGAGGTTTACTAAAGCGTCATAGGTATTATATTTGATGAGAGAGAGAATTAAAGTTTAACGTCGCATTCATATATTTGATGATAGTGGGATAGCCATATACAACGAATACAAGAATTTATCACATTTCAGAGTAAATTGTAGGGTTTTGATTTGTTAATTACCATAGTGCATTAGACCGTATTGCAATTCTTCGTTATCCACCGTTGGTATGCCAATTCAGATTTCACGTATACCAATGCTGTCAAGGACGCGCGTGCCCATATACCAATGCAGTAAAGGACGCGCGTGCAACATCTGCAGACAACGACTGCTTCAGGCGAATTTGTCTGCGCGAGTTTGTATGGGCGAGTTCCGCCACTGGAACGCTGCCACTGGAACAAGTTGTGCAAGGCAAATTGCGTATTTGCGGATGAAGAAACGAAATAAATTATCATCCAAAGCTTTATATGCCACATAAACAGGAACGTCAGAATGTCAGCTAAGTATTTCATTCAGTTTATTGGGGTCGGCGTATTCGACTGATGAAACGGAATTCGACTGATGAAAACGGAAACTCGGTCGGTTATTTGTTGATAGCTCGCTTAATACTGGTTCGATTCTGACAATCTAAACTTTCCGGAGTAGCTGAAGAGATTCTCTTTTCAAATATATATAGTTTGATGACAAAAGTTTTTTAATTTTTGAGATAGTGGGCAACTGAAATTTTCGTGTCGACTTCGCTGAAATTTTTTCTGGACCGACCGACATGCGGTTTTTCTTGTCCGGAAAATTATTCCGTGGACTGACTGAAATACTTTTAGGTTTCCGGAACGCTCTACTTTCTTACGAATAAAATGATATAAAATATATGCATGTACCTTCTACCGTTTTCCTTAAAAGAGTTCGCTGGAAAAAAAACGATTGAAAATCACAACATTTTCAGCTGAATCGGCCGTAAAACGGATTAGTGAAGCGAGTTAAAAACCCGGATTTGGAGACGGACTTCAGAAGATTCCGAAAATCCGGAATAAGGATCGCGGGTAAGTTTATTGGAAGATTGGTTATGTCGGTAGGTCATAAGTGTCGAATTAAATTTAAAAAGCATAGTTTGCACAAAAAATATCCTAGTTTTCAAATAAATGAATGTTTGTCATGTAATAACTTAATGTAAATGGAAATAGTATTTTTCTATGGTATAAATATATTTTTTAATTGATCATTAATTTTAAATACGTATATTTTGATGCATGTACCTTCTTGTACCTGAAAAATGACCAGGAATATACATATTGTTCATCGCGGAACAGATCGAAAAGAGATCGAAGCTGCTGTCCGACTCACGATGCCTTATGTTGTTCAACGTCATGACGTTGAGTCCACAGGCAGCAGTCCTTGATTGGTTAGGGAAAGAGGAAAAGGTTGGTGGGGGGGGGGGGGTCTCTATTCGGGGAGCAGGAGTCCCCCATAATACATTGCACTGGACAGGATATATTCCGAGACGTTTTCGGCGATATTTCAGTGACAATTTATCGTACAGCATTGAAACTTCACACAGTATATCAACTAAAAAATACAAATTTCCCCCCCATATTTCATTAAAATCTGTTGGGAATTGACGAAAATAACCAATACCTACCATGTTATTTTGGGGCTACGATGACGTTGATCTGCCAATGTAACATACAGGCTTGACGTCATGACGTTGAAAAATAACCTACAAATTGTAATGTTTGGTATCCTGAACCGATAACAAACTAAGAATCTTGTTCAGATGATGATCTATTTCATAGAACACGTTTTTACATTGCAATGGCGGGCTTCCGCTAACAACCTGTAACCCGGATGCACTATGAATATTCATGAGGGAGCAGTTACTGTAGGGAGTATTCATTATCATTATTTATGCAATACTAAGTGCTTGGACACTACATCTCTCCCTTCTTGCTAATGAACTGATGTTTCTAACAAACTTATCAGAACCATTCATCCATGTTCTTGTTATATATCTTACTGAACATTTGTAAAGAACTTGAACATTGTAACGAACTGTCCTTTCAAATCATGCATGCAATATGATTATGAATGTCTGGCTTATGCAATAAATGAACTTAACAAAAAACAAAATGTCTTGCGCGTTTCTTCTGTCCATGCGCATTGTTTCAACAAATTTAACACAATGATGATTTATCAGACAAATTGTTTTCTCGATTCCTTTTTTTGTGTTTTTTTTAGTTTTTTTTTTAATCATAGTCAATCAAACATTTGGGCATACACAAATTCTGTTCATAACGAAAGCTAACAAGTTCTGTCCATATGGAACGCGGACCGACTCCTGTCAGAATGAACGCGCACAAATTCCTTGCATGAACGCGCACACATCTATTTCATAGCGAACGCACAGAACTATGGTCACAATAAACGCACACACGCGTCCTCAGAATCTCCACTACTCACTATCATAGTCACGCAAGTATGCAGGTCTATTTCTGGTTCTGGTGGGGTACCGTCTTGCTGGAGTTTCTCTCTGGATAGCAGTTGTCGTGCTGTCAACACGATCATCAGCATCATCAAAGAGGTCGTTGGGCAGTGACACGCCTATACATGTGTCTTTAGGGATTACCTTGACTAGAGAGCTGTTTCTTGCTAGTGTCCCTCCATCAGAACCTCTAAGGATGATCATGGATCCTTTTGTCGCTTCGACTGTGTATGGCTGTGTACCATATCTAGTTGACAACTTGTTGCGTCGTCTTTGTTGCACCAAAACTAGGTCGCCGGGTTGAACCCTTGAGCATCGAGCACCATGTCGTCGGTCTGCATGTGATTTCATTTTCCGTTTTGCTGTTTGATCTCTGGATATGGCTTTGTTGTGTAGATCACAGACTGGAGGACTGGAAACGGAAGCTGGCTCAGGTAACTTCGTCTTTATAGCTCTATTGAAGAGAAGAGTTGCCGGAGGAACACCAGTTGTTGAGTGAGGTGTGGCTCGGTAGTTGAGCAGAAAACAGTTAAGATCTTTTTTCCACACCTTTCCTTCTGCGAAAGAACTGCGTACAGTCTTCTCAATAGTTGGCATAAAGCGTTCGGCTTCGCCGTTCGCTTTTGGCCATAACGGGGTAATTTTTCTGTGTTTGAATCCGGTGACTTCTGCATATCGGGCAAGGTCTGTTCCATTAAACGGAGGGCCGTTGTCTGATTTGAGCTCATCGACTATGCCATGAGTGGGGCCTAAATTAAAAAGTTGTTTGTTTGGGGTAACGGACCCCTGGTCAGGAAATTGGGTCGGTAGGTCGATTTTTTATTTTATGTTTTATTTTATTTTATTTTTTTCCAAATGTTTTCCTATTTAGTCACTGTCATTTTTGTGTTAACCGAGTAATGTCTGTTTATGCTTAAGTGATCAGACATTACCATGATTACTAATTAATAAGAAAATCTGTTTTAAATGTAGTCTTGTAGGTATATATGTATGTAGTCTTGTCTAGTAGTGTGGGGTTATGCTAAACTGGCAGCTGTATTACATACATGTAATGGATATTAAATTCACATGTGCATTCATTCCTGTTTGAACTAAAGACTGGCCAATCTTTTGTTGTCCCCTTGATTGCAGTCCCAGAATACACCGCCAGATATACATTATTATCTGCTGTTCTTTGGTGTTGGCAAAGATGAGAGATGAACATGGTTTTGTCCCAGTGTCACCATTTCTAAGTGTTCTCAACATCCAGCCAAGAAGACCAGGAAGAACAATGAGCATCTTATTGAAATTCCAACGGCCCTTTTCAGGGCCACTAAATTACTCCGAAAGAGTAGCTTCTAACTTGCACACCTTGACCCAGACATGCCAGAAGGTAGTCCAGGTTGACCGATGAATCATTCACCCCCCTTCTCCAGTGGTCACTCACCTTGTTTCTATTAGTGATCAATTCATGTTCCCTCTGTAACTGTTATATGACCTGTGTGGAGTTCTATCTCTGCCAATCTAATGCTGATATATATATATACATATACAAGATGATTGTTTTGAAGAATAAACCTTTATTTGCCTTAATCACTGCAACACATCCAGAGTAGTAACTGCGAAATATCCATATTATCGCATACGGACAGCTTAATCTTCACTCACCACGAAACAACGCAACACCGAGTAAAATTTGAGCACGTACCGATGTTAATCTTTGTTTTTGACAGATTACATCAAATTACCAATGACTAGAGGTGTATCACTTCAATGAATAAAAAACTGTTATTGACCAATTATCTGATGAAAAAGAAAATATGTTGCATATACAAGGATGCTTGGAGAGCCAAGTTGCAAACAAAAAGTCATGTCAGATTTTCTGAATAGTTTTGGCATCACTGCTCCAACTACTTGGGTGAAAGTACACCAAGTATGTCACGGTCTTCACTTCTTCGGCTGTCGTTTTGGTGCTTGTTTGCCATTGGAGGTGCACTCGTGGCATACAGGCAGCACAACACGGTACTCCTTCAGGAGGTCGGCACTGCATGTGGCACCATCCTCGCCACAGTGACAGCATATGTCTGGTTTGCCAACTCCAGATGAGTAGTAGGGAAACTCAACAGGACTCGTCTCGAGCATGCCAACTGTAGGCGGACGAACACTTTTCCCTGTAAAGCATCTCCTGTGAATGTATAAATACCATATCAAGCATGTCAAAATGTAGCTTATTTTTGCACTATTATAGCTGGTCAAATCAACTAAATCTCATAGACAATTTGATTACACTATTAACTAGAGGTTCCGCTATGGTCCGCATATTGGATGATGCTTCCATCCAAGTTCGGCTTTTTAAAAGTTTAATTGTCTGGAAGCGAAGTTGGACACACGGACAGACCTCAATACTATAGCCCCACTTCGAGAGCAGAGGGAACAATTATTTAATATAAGGTAATAAATCAAAAAAATATTAAACGCGTTAATATGGTCCAATATTAAATAAATGCTGCAAAATGTAACCATGTCCAAATCAAACAATATTTTTTTAAATATCAGCCCATATTTAAACTAGCTCGTGGCCGGGGGTAACCAAAATTTCTTTTGGGAAATTAAATTAGCTTGAATTGCAATCCATTCAGTTCAGACAGGTTGTTTTTTTTTTTATAGCTGACCATGGGCAACTAGATTTTGATTTTTCTATTTCATGTATTTTACACATAAAACCTTACCTTTCAGGGAGAGGATGAACTTCAGCCACATGCTTTGCTCTGTCTTCGAGTTTCTCTTTGTTCCCATCTAAATACCACAATGCATTAATGAGGTTAGCGATGTGAAATATTTGATCTTGTGTAGATACTGTGAGAAGTGGCCCATCCTTTTAAGTCATCAATCACACTGTTATAAAGCCGATCCTTGGCTGTAAAGGAAAGGTGTGTTTGTCACTGCAGGGTAACATGAAAATATCACAGGAATAAATAAGAAAACGATGTGTATTTAAAATTATTTTGTTCTCTTAAATTGAAGAAGTGGGGGGGGGGGGGAAGAAATGGTTTCTGCTACAAGTTCATCCAGAGACTTTTAAAAGTGAACTTGTAAATCTATAGATCAATAATTCCTCTAGCATCTTAATTCCTATAGGGTTATGAATAGGCTTGGGGTTATTTCCCATTTAAAATATATGATATATATCACTTTCCCCACTACATTTTACCCTGTCTGATCTCTACAGCCCCCACATATAACTAACTAATAGCAAAAACAAAATAAAAATTGTGCGAAAAATTACATTTGTCATTTTCAATGACTAAGAAATTGGTAGCCCAGAAGAATCAAATGCCTAAGACAGGCGTAGTTTGCATTGATGTAACTAAGAATAGATGGGGGGGGGTTTCAATATATTCTCGCAGGAAGAGTCGAGACGTGCATCAACGAACAAGAATGTTGTTGTTGTTGCTGTTTAGTCTTGACCCGATGACAGTCGGACATACCTGTGAACCTATGATTGTTGTCCTCTGTTTTTCGGGGAATGACGAATGGCTGCCGTTGCGCTTCTAACATAATGGTGTAGGCATCTTTTTCCTGTGAGGGCCCATCAACAGGAGATTCCTCATCAGTCTGACTCTTATCGACAACGAATGTAACGTACTTTAAATTGGGATCGAACTTCAATGACGTCTCTATCAGTATCAGTTGTCCGATGTCTGGGTGGAACACTTCCCCCTGGCTGGTACAAGATACATCGACAGTTATCCGCGAAGGATTAGCGCGTATACTGCTACAAACGCTTTCAAACAATTCTGCCCACGACCAAGTTGGGTCAAATTCTTTTAAATTATTGCTCAGAACTGTGGAAGTCGATGTTGTTTCACGTTGTTTGACCGATACACAGAAGACCGCCATTTTGTGCGTCGACACGCGGTGTGTTGTCGAGAACCCTCTTATTCCCTCAACTGATCAAGCGTTATGAAATATCAAGGGTTCCCGACTTTATCAACAGTTCTCGCAAAAAGTCTCGAAATTTCCCGCTAGCGTGAACTCACAAACTTCCGCTGTTGGCGCGCGTATAAAGGCGAGTTGTGGCGAGTCTGACGCGTACGTTTGCGAGATATAAAAAAAAAAAAAACAAAAAAAATAACCAAAAAGTTTCGAGTCGCAAGCTTTTCACCCGGTCGGTCGGGTTACCCCAACCAAACACCTTTTTAATTTAGGCCCAAGTATGTACAACATATACAATCACGAAACACTGCAGAGTATATCACATGTAAATGTCTTGACATAAAAATAGTACATAATATTATGTGCTAGAGCATAGGGATTTTAGAAGTCTGGACTTGAAGGCATTGAGAGATGGGGCTTCTTTGAGGTTATTGCCAAGGGAGTTCCACAGCATTGCTCCAGAAAAACTCAGGCTTTGTTTCAGATAGTTTGTTCTGGGTTTTGGAAGATACAGTTTGTTGTTTTCAGTTGATCTTAGAGTGTGTGTAGTAATTTCATTAACATATTTAAAGAGAGAGTTGAGGTAAGGGGGACATAAGTGGGTTGATGTGTATACAGAATTACTCTAATAACATACATGTACTGTACATTTTAGGAGATGACCATAAGGCCGCTGATAATTAATGGTTCGTTTCCCGTAACCAGCCCTCATCCATATTTTGAGGGCAAATAATTAAAATCCATGAGAGATTAATTTTCATGAGTAAACTTGCTCATTTTCTTCATATTTGTATACAATTGGTTTGCATGTTGATAATTAATAATTATCGCACTCAGCATGTGTATTTTTACAAGCAAGGTGACGAGAAACAAACAATTAATTAACAGTGACCTAATTACTGGCGGAGAAAGTTAAAAGTGACAAGTTTCAAATCTTTACGTCAAAAGTCCACTTATCCTGCTTATTATTGGCAAGGCTTTGGTGTAAGACCTCCCATTGAAAACTTAATATTCCACCATGACATTGACAATATTGACAATACAGAATCCAACAAGTGCTTTGTTAATTATATTTTGTGAGTCTTTACACAAAATCGTTACCAAATTAATGTTGTTGTGCAAAGTGCATACTACAGCTGAGATGAAGTTTATTCATACCAGTAGTTCCTGTCCATCTGAATGTAGCTCATTTATACGTTGAAATGAGGTCTGTTCATCATAGTGCTTTGTGAGCAAGAGAAATGTTATTTTATGTATGCAGGTCACATACAACTGTAGTACTTCATCGGATATTCCATTATGTTTCACAGACAAAAAGAAAGAAACAAACAAATAAACAACAATACCCAGGTCTTTTGTTGTGAAAACAATAGTATAATGTGAGTACATGACATGCATAGTGTCATGAACAAACAAAAACAGACAGACATGATTCATTATCTAGTCAGATGCAGTTTTTGACAATATTCTAAATGTCACGAGAGACATGGCACAAATGTACTACATGTAGCTGTACAGACAGCATATTATGTGTACATCACTTGACATTTTGACTGATATGTTTCAGTGAGTATATCGGATTTTCTCTCAAATTTGGATTTTTCTTTTCTTCTAGTATATCAATGTTCAACGTCTTCCATATGAAGATTGTTTAAGGTCTCAAACCATCAGTTAATTTTCTGGGTCCAATATTTAGATTCAGACTTTACTTCCCGCAAACATTGATCGGCTACCAATCCTAACTGAGTGAGAAATGGTTTGAGAGTCTGTGTTTGTGTCTGTCCCAACTTTGTTAGCAGGATTACATAAAAACTATTCCCCATAAACTAATGAATATTTCTACATCTGTTCATACTCGGATGTAGATATTAAACCTGATTAGATTTTTATGCTGGAACATTAAGTTATTGCATATTTAGACATTACATTTTTTACGCCTGTCAGATTGGTATTGTCATCATCTGTCTGTCTATCCTGTAAGATTATGTCTCTAGCTTTATAGCTTCTAAATTGATCAGGACAACGAGCAATGTTCAGAGCGAAACTTTGTATTCCAAAGATGGCAGCCGAAGACGCGCTAGTACAAACACGTGGTGGGGAGATCTCTAATAAACGAACTCGGAACAGAAGTGGAAACGGAGTGCGTTATAACCACATATCATTACAACTCCCCTTTAAAATAACATTGTGAAGTTATCTAACTCGCGCATTGACTGGTATATTATTGTTACAGTTAATAATATTCAGAACCAGTCCATCTAGAGTCTGTTTTAAACTGTCATGTACTTTTGAACTTATAATAAACAGTTTGTTCACAAACAGGAATCTTCTCAGTGTCTTCATTTCACAGTTGTCTTCACTCTATAGTTGTTTTTCAAAATGAACATAATCTCAATTCAAATTACGAAACTCTCATATGAAATGAATATCCAACTCATTTATGCTTGAATTAAACTTAATGTCAGATCAAGCACTTACGATCAATTAACAGTGATCGTGAAATTTCACATTATGGAATAACACATCCTGGAATCACATATCCTGGAATCACAGAATTAAACATAATCATTGAATCTGGCTGGTTTCCGGATTTCTCGACCACTCGTGGTTCGAACTGGTTCCTGATTGATCGATAACTCAACGTTAGGTAACGGGGCTGGAGACTTTGTCGGTCGTTTCGTCGACTCTGTCTCTTCAATGATCCTGTTTTGGTATCGAGCTGGTTCTCGTGTTGGCAATAGGTGACGTCGGTTGCGTCGATATGTTCCCCCTTCTGGTGTTTCCACAACGTAGGATCGTGGTGACTTTGAGTGACTCATAACAGTGGCTGGTTGCCAGTGACCACCTTGCTGGATTCTGACAGTGTCACCAGTGTTCAACGCTGGTAGAAGTTTCGAGCCTCGGTCAAAGTGAAACTTCTGCTGTTGCTGTTTCTTCGCCAGTTGCTTCTGTACGGTTAATGGATTAATCGTACCAGGCTGAAGTTGAGCATTAGTCGTTGG
Organism: Hanleya hanleyi; assembly: GCA_036873755.1. NCBI lineage: Eukaryota > Metazoa > Mollusca > Polyplacophora > Lepidopleurida > Hanleyidae > Hanleya > Hanleya hanleyi. The sequence goes on along the minus strand of JAVTVY010047414.1, from coordinate 179,239 downwards.
TAGGATGGATCGAAGTCTGCGACCCATAAGCATTTGGGCAGGTGATCCAATCCCATCCATAGGTGTGTTCCTGTACTCCAGTAATCCAATATATGGATCTTTACCATCATCTTTGGCTTTTCGAATCAAAGTTTTAACAGTGTTCACAGCTTTCTCCACTAGGCCATTTGCCTGTGGATGGTAGGGACTGGTTGTCGTATGTACAAATCCCCACTTCTTCGCGAATTCTTTGAACTCATCTGCTATATATTGTGGTCCATTGTCACTTTTCACCTCTGACGGAATACCATGTCTCGCGAATATGGACTTGGTATGAGTGATGACAGTGGAACTCTTTGTGTCCTTGTCGAGTTTTGCGACCTCGAAAAACCGTGAGTAGTAATCCACGATTACTAAATAGTTACTGTTGTCCACGGTTAGCAGATCCGTGGCTACAACTTCCCATGGTCTGCTAGGTATTGGCGAAGGAATCATTGGCTCTTTCTGATTGGAGTTTCTGTATTCGAGACAGGTAGTGCATTTTGACACTATATCAGCTATCGCGGAACTCATTCCTGGCCAATATATGATGTCCCTCGCGCGGCGTCGACATTTCTCAATACCCATGTGACCAACATGGATCCTTTCGAGCATCTCTTTCCTCATAGTGGGTGGAATTACTATTGTTTCACCCTTCAGGATTATTCCATCCACCTCAGAGAGTTCATCTCTGCATAGCCAGTACTCTCGTATCTCAAACGGTACTGACCATTTATTTTCAGGCCATCCATCGTGAATTGCTGTTTTGAGTCTTTTCATTGACTCGTCACTGTTCGTCGCCTCTCTGATCTCTGACAGCTTTTGGTCAGATACAGGTAAGTTGGACATGACTGTGTGCACATAACATGCTATGTCGTCCTGTAGACTGTCCGTGTCTTGACTGTTGGGTAGATATGCCCTCGACAGTGTGTCTGCCACAACTAATTCCTTTCCAGGTCTCCATTTCAGTGTGAACGTACATGTATACTTCTGCAGCCGCAGAAGCATTCTCTGTAGACGTGGAGGTGTAGCAGCTAGCGGTGTCTTCATTATGAACTCCAACGGACGATGATCCGACTCAACCAGTATTTCTTTCCCGTATATGTATTGGTTGAAGCGTTCTAGACTGAAAAGAACAGCGAGTAATTCTTTTTCTATCTGAGCGTAACGCGTCTCAGCGTCGGTCATGGATCTAGACGCGAAAGCTACTGGCTTGTTATCCTGAAATAACACAGCTCCAAGACCTGATTTGGACGCATCACAGCTGATGGTGACAGGCTTGGACACATCATAGAACTGGAGGACTGGTCCAGGTTCCTTGGTAAGAATCTCCTTAATTTCCTTGAAGGCCTTTTCCTGAGCCTCAGACCAATGAAATGCAATGTCCTTCTGTAGGAGCATTCTGATTGGCTCAGTGATGGAGGACATGTTTGGTACGAACTTAGCCAAGTAGTTCACCGTACCAAGCAAACGTTCTACCCCCTTCTTGTCCTCTGGTGGCGGCATGCCGGCTATTGCCTCGATTTTGGAATCATCCGGTTTGACTCCATCTCGTGTTAGTCGATGACCCACATACCCTGTTTCTGGTACTCCAAACTCACATTTCTCCCTGTTCAGGGTAAGATGAATTTCTTGGCATCGATCTAGAGCAGATTTCAGTCTCTGTTCATGTTCAGACTTGAATGAAGCCCAAATTAATATATCATCGATGTCGGTCTCCACTCCTGGGAGGTCACCAAAGTGCTGAGTCATCCGTTTTTGAAACACTTCCTGTGCCGATTTGATTCCAAATGGCGTCCTCAAATAACAAAATCGTCCGAACGGCGTAGAAAACGTCGTAAGAAGTTGACTTTCCTCGTCAAGTGGTATCTGCCAATACCCATGGTTCGCATCCAACTTTGAGAAAATTGTTGCTCCAGACATCCGTGTCGTGATGTCTTCAATTGTTGGAAGTTGAAAATGTTCACGTCGAATCGCTTGATTCAAATTTCTAGGGTCTAAGCATATTCTGAGCTGACCTGTTTTCGGCTTTTCAACAATCACCATAGAATTGACCCAGTCTGTGGGCTGGTCAACTTTCCTGATGACGTCCTGCGATTCCATTTCCTCAAGTGTTGTCTTCAGTTTCTCCCGAAGAGGGGCTGGTACATTTCGCGGTGCGTTGACAACTGGTGGAATCGATGGATCAATGTCAATGTGGTAGGGTTGAGACAGACACCCTAAACCACCAAATACACTGGGATATTCCTTGAAAATATCTGTTTTATTTTCAGAGTTCATACTCATCACGACTTTGATGAGTCCCAAGTCTTGAGAAGCCTTAAAACCAAGCAGTGGTACCTGATCAGTGTCAGTAATGTAGAAGTCTAGACATTTGTCTAGACACTTCAGTGTACATTTTCCGACTACTCGGAGTTTGTCTCCTGAATAGCTGGTGAGTGTCGTGCTGGATGGTTTTATTTCCACATTTTCTGTGTTCATTTCCTGAAATTCATTCAGTGGAATAATGTTGGCTTGTGAGCCTGTGTCAATTTTGAAACGTACATTGGTACCTTGAACATCCAGTGTCGCGAAACATTCTTCTGACTTTATTTCAGTCACGTGAGATTCAGTTTTGTTCTTCGTGTTAACTGCTCCAATGAATAAATTGTCTATTTCAAAATCTTCTTTGCTTGTGTTGTCTATTCCATGTACCCTTCTTTTTCCTTCTGGGCAGCATTTTCTGAAGTGATTTACACCGTTGCATTTATGACAAGTTTGGCCAAAAGCTGGGCATTGCCTCACGCCATGTTTGAAACCACACTTTTTACAGTTAAATGTGTCACGTTTACCATTACTATTGGTACCCTTTGCAGCAAAGTCCGGATTCCGCTTTTGCGTGAAGTTAGTTTTTTGCCTTGCTCCACCGTGTTGACCTTTTGACCTCTGATAAACCGCTTGTACTGGTTTTTCTAGGTCGACTTGGCCTAATGACTTTATCTGTGTTTTGCTTATTTCCGAAGCTCGGCACATGTCAACTGCTTTTTCTAATGTTAGTTCAGGGTCCCTCAGTAACCTCTCTTTAACTGTTTGATTTTGAATACCACACACTATTCTGTCTTTTATCAGTGAGCTAGTTAAATCACCGAATTCACAAGATTTCTACTTCATTCTGAGTTCAGTGACATACTGGTCAATGGATTCACCATGATTTTGTACACATGTGAAGAACTGATGTCTTTCAAAAGTTATGTTTTTTCGTGGTGTGCAATAATCTTCAAACTTTTGCATAACAGTTTTCAACTTATCTTTGTCCTTGTCCGGACCATAGACGAACGTGTTATGAAGTTCTATTGCATCTTCCCCTGCGACATGGAGTAGGATGGAGATCTGTACTTTCTCACCTTTCTTGTACATTTCCGTCGCCAAACGATAGTAGCCAAAGTTCTGCTTGAACTTGCGCCAATTTTCGCTCAAATTTCCCTCTAGACAGAGTTTTTCCGGTGCATTCAGCCGTTCCATTCTCGTTGATAGGTTCGTAAATATTCTGACACCATGTAAGATTATGTCTCTAGCTTTATAGCTTCTAAATTGATCAGGACAACGAGCAATGTTCAGAGCGAAACTTTGTATTCCAAAGAGGGCAGCCGAAGACGCGCTAGTACAAACACGTGGTGGGGAGATCTCTAATAAACGAACTCGGGACAGAAGTGGAAACGGAGTGCGTTATAACCACATATCATTACATATCCATCATCCATGTGATGACAATATCTCTTTAAAAATTGTAGTCAGAATTTTCAAATTCTCACCACCTATCATGCCTATGATGTCAGCAATGGACCACAAGCTTGTTGACAGCTTACAAAAGGGGAATCCCCAAACGTGCTTGCCTGAACTCTGGACTGTGAATGTCGACTGTAACATGTATGCCTGTGTACATGTAGATGTGGGTGTGTGGAGCACATTGATATTGTTGTAAACACCTTGAATGTCAGTTGATAATGAGTCAGTCATGTTTTGTGACTGAATGTGAGGCCCATGTGATTAAAGAAGCCATGCCAAGACTATTTGAATTGTACCACACATTGTTGCTTCAGAGGCTAACATCATTACAACTGATCCAGAAAGCTGAATAGTGAGGAACGAGAACAAAGTAGGCAAGATCTTAATTATGCAAGTCTATGTTATGTCATAATTATGAGTGCTGCAAAAGTCATGTATATGAATGCTTTGAAGAGTAACTGATTATGCCACAGCATTCACAATGTACCTCTGCAATTGCTGAATGCCATGGCTAATTGTGAGGGTTCATTACACCATGTGACATAGGGTATAGTGTCCAGGCATTGCCACAACAAGCTGTAATAACAGTGTAACCTGCCTACATAGAACAGGCAGGGGATCATACTGTTGTGTCATTTTATACAGTCTTCAGCATTTTAGAGGGTCAAAACTGGGGAATGATGAGTACGTGTATTATTTAGAGAGTAGTTTTGGTTATCCCCCAACATGCTGGAAGGAGTATCTCTCTGTCCGTGCATCGACCCATCCAACTTCATTTCCGGATAATAATTTCTGATAAAATGAATGAAATCTTCTCACATTTGGTATATGGGTACCTTGCCTCAAGATCTCACTTGGGATTGTTTTTCATGCTGATCTGTCTGTTACGGTGGTACCACCTGGGGACTGCTTTAAAAATTTGATTTATTAACACTAACTTTTGAAATCCTTAGTGGATTCTTTCCAAATTTGGTATAAGGTTACCTTGCCTCAAGATCTCGCTTGGGATTGTTTTTTCATCTGGGGGCCAAGTTAAAATTTTGTTTCTGGATAATAACTTCTGGAAAACTGAATGGGTTCTTTCCAAAATTGGTGAGCTGGTTCCTTGCCTCAAGATCTCACTTGGGATTTTCATGCCGATCCACCTGTAGGTAATTGTGCTACCTAGGGGCAATGCCAAATTTTTCTTTTGAGACAAATTTGATAAATGAACCATGCCAAATGATCTTGCTTGGGATTGCTTTCCATGCCAGGTACTGAATGTTTAATACACTTCCAAGCCAAATAACTATTTTCAATGTCGGGGAACTTTAACTTCCCGGGTATTCATTTAGACCAGTTCCCCAGTTAGTACCTTGTCATTTCAAACTCCAGGGCTTATAGCGTTGGACACACCGGTTCTCGTTAGATCACCAAAGTTAAGCAACATTAAGCTCGGACAATACTTGGATGGGTGACCACATGCTGTACTGGCTGGGCTGATCAGTGTCCAGGGTAATAGGAACTGTGAGCACTCTGGTGTTCTGGCACATGTAGGGACCGTCGTGATATGATTGAAATAAGGTTGAAAATGATGTTATACCCTACTAGTACTACTCACTCACTCACTGTTGTATATGTTGAATGATTTCAGACACCGTTACATTTGGCTGTGGCTGATGACAAGCCTGAGGCTGTGAAGATTCTCCTGGAACATGGAGCCAGTCTAGAGGTGAAGGATGGAGATGGAGAAACTCCCCTCAGTCTGGCTCGGACTACGAAAAATGGCCGTATTGTACGCATGATAGAGCAGGAAATGGGTATGTTCATAAACACGATAACTTTTTCCCATCCAAGATCGTCCAGGGCTTTAGGTTATCATAATTTAGGCACATCCCTTGGCACAGCAAAACATTTTTAGGCAGGGAAATGTGTCCAAATTAGTGAAAATATTCAAAGTCTCCTAATTCTGGCAAAATAGGTAGGCTTTGACTCAAATATAACAACTAGTAATTGATGAGAAACCTCCATGAACATTGATCTCAATGCAAGAAAAATATTCAAAAAATAAATTTTGTAATAGATTTTTCTTTGCACTCTAATTTGGGCGCATCCTAATTTGAGTACAGTGTTTAAAGGTTATACCAAATGACTCTATACTACTTTGCATTAAAACATACCCAGTAGTGTTCCAAACAACAAATTAGTATTTTTTTCTCGAATAATGTCGTCGAAGTGGGTTTTAGGACACGAATAGCACACATGTGGGGGAAAACGTATTGGAGCCGTGACCTCTGGTGCATGACGTCACAACCTGATTACGATTGCGCCCTAAACGTCATAGTCTATGACGTCGGGCGTTGTTACGAAAGATTCACCCAACTGTGGGAGGTCTAGCGTGATGTCGCTGACATTTGGACGTCACAACAGGCATTTGAGCGAGATCGTAATCAGGTTGTGACGTCACAGGTCCAGCGGTCACAGCTTTCGCCGTTTTGAAAGGGACATGGAATTATCGCACTTTACTGCTGCTATTTCCAACCTTGGGCAGTTTGAAAACATACAAAAATGTAAAACAAGTCTATATAATCACCTCTACAACAATTTAGCACCAAAAAGTAGCAGATTTTGAGACCATTTTGTATAACCTTTAACATTGTATCAAATAACGAAGTAATGTTAAGCCCTGATACGATAATTGTACAGATTGCACATGGATAAATGCATTGCGAGGGTTGGAAATAGCATGTCCAATCAAAATTGAGCCTTGTCTTGTCAAAATTGGTTATCCTGCCAATGTTTAAGTATACATGTCAGATCATCATCTTTAAAAGATGACCAAAATTAATTTTACTAATCATTTTGGATTTGCTTAGTTAAGACAAGATATGAAGATTTAAGACATGATATCCTGTTGATATTGAGAGTATTAATGAACACAATTAAATATCTGGATAAGTTTTAATTATATTACACGTTAACATGACTAACATTATGATGTTAATCTGAACATTTTTACCAAATGCCCCCAAACTACTTGCATTAGTGTGCCTGACATCAAATTGGTATCTTTTTTGTAAATAATGCTTTAAATTTCATGGGTTTCAAGACACTTAAACACAGAGGTGGTGAAAAACGTATTGAAGTCATAAGATGTCACAATCTGATGAAGATTGTAGTATCGACTGCTGATATGTTATAATATAATATAATGGCATTCCATTTGCCATAGCCTTTGATTTTGGGCAAGGACCCGTGGGGATCCTGGAGGCTGACCTGAGGTGTTGTTGTGCACAGTCTCAACTCCTCAGATACATGTAGGGTGTTGCAAGAGGTGACTATCTGAGGCACCCTTGAGATTCCCAGGCATGCCGGGTGTGAAAAGGAATAGGAACCTACCCCTGGGGTTCCCGGGTGTGAAAAGAAATAGGACCCAAACTTTGTGATATGACTGAAATATTGTTGAAAGCGACGTTGAATCATATTCACTCACTCATACTTTGGAAAGAATCATCCAGCTGTGTGGAGTTCTAACATGACATCGCTGACATCACCAGGTTAGGGCGATCCCGCTCTCTAAAATGGAGGTAAAAAAAGTCGTTTTTGCTCAATAACTTTTGATTCCTTCTGAACCAATGCATCAAAATTTCAGGCGCATTGATTTATCTACTGTTCCATGTCATAAAATTAATTTGCCATGTGAAGAACCAGCCAATGAACATTGTTTTAACAGCGCGAAGGATGTTTGGCCTATTATTATGCAAATTAGATAGATGACAATTTACTTTTTTACTACCATTTAATGCGGATAGATATGTCTGTATGCGCCTCAAGAGGATTTTGCTGAATTCATTATGTGAACTGATTTATTGAGCGAAAACGACCCTTTTTACCTCCATTTTAGAGAGCGGGATTTCCCTAACCTGATCACTGCTCTGTTTGAAGTTACAACAGGCATTTCGTTGAAAATTTCAGAACTGAAATCATAATCAGGCTGTGACAACAACAGTCAAATGATCACAGCCTTCACTTTTTTCAAAGGGATTTTATATTGTCCTGCTTTTAAAAATGCAGGGAAATCCCTCACAGTTTCAAATAAATCATATTTTACAATAAATTTAGCATAAAAAATTGGCATGTTTTCAGACTTTGGTATAAGCGAGAGATGATGGTCAGTCAGTCTGTTTTATGGTACTGGTAGATATTGGGAGAATTATACATTGTTTATTTCTCGTCGCATATACGACATACAGCTACACAGGCTGACCGAGTACAGAGTGGGCCCTAATTGTTATTTTTTGCTATTCACAGGATCCAGAAACCAAAAACTGAAAGCAGTGGTACAAGGTATGATGATCGTATACAAAGTTTAGATGTACTGGTCTGTACACATGTACACAGGGATTCATAGAAGTCCAAAATTTTGCCACCGGATACTGAAATTTCAGTATTTTTTTTACCTCAATTGAGTTTTTATCAGTTTTTGCCACCGGCGTCCTGATTGCTATTGAGTTTTTTTGTGTTTTTGCCGCCACCATATTTAATGGTTCTGAGATAGAGTTTAAAGCTTAGAATAAAGTAATATAACCTCAAATTTGACATAATCATTGAACTGTCTTAATTTATTTGAACAAGAATAGAATATTCTATCACCACAAAGTCAGCCTTCTAGGGGTGCAGTCTATCAGAGATGGCTCAATTCCCATCTCCTACCGACAACTGCACCCCAATTACTAGCATTGTTTCAGTTATGAAAATATGTTTGTCATTTTAAATAATCCATATTCTTCCTAATTTGGAATGAACGAGATCTGAATTGCGATATTTAATCCCAATCAGGGGTTTTCCCTAAAATGTTGAACAGGCCTCGAAATAAGACAGCACGGGGGGATCAACAAATTGATCCCCTGATTTTTGGTCCAGGTGATCGATTTTTTGATCTCCTAATAAATCAACCACGTAACCAATCGATCACCTGAATCGATCACTGAAAACTAGAGATTTCATGTTGTATGAATGGATTGGTTTTTCTTAAGTGGAATTGTGCAAAATGACTCAATGTGCATGACAATTTACTAAATTCATTTCAGGAAATATATCCAAGATAAAACTTGACATTTTAAGAATGTGTTTCACTCCTTCCTGACTGTCTCTTAACCCTACTAGTAGTGCTGTCGATTTCCGAGTGCCAGGCTGTCAAGCAGTGTTGAGCCTTTCAAAATGGGTTCAAAAACGGTGTCTGTCAAGTCGTTGGAATTGACAAATAAAAAGAAATAATGGATGGTATTTGATGCACGATACATTAATTTGAATCCCTGAACATACATTCGGAACATATTTGGCATTTTACAGCTTTAGAAATAATTAGGAAACGCAATTCGGCAAAAATATTGTACTGTGAAACTTACGTAAGAAATTTTATCAATTTCAGATTACTAACGATGGACGGTCTGTTTTGCTTCATTCCGACTAAATAACTCGTCTAAAATCTTATAGAAGTCACGATATGTATTCCTGATTACACTTAGGATAAAGAATACCGAACATTTATTCAACATTCGGTAAAAATCCTGTTGTTTACGCAACGCGTGGTTTCGGTGAGCGAAGCCAAACACCATTGTGATTCTGTCGAATTCGACCACGGCGCAAGCGATATTTATGGTTGACCAATCAGAAAGTCGGGTTTCGTCAGGTGATCAGGTTTTCGCGGGGTTGTATGAAAACACATGACCATTTTACCCAATAACATTGACGCATTTCTACTACGTGACCCAAATACTGTGTGTAATGGAAACAAGAGTTGTTGCCCTTCAATTTTTTTATCTCGAACGTGGAGAATGTGTTCCTGTAAACGATCTTGTAAACAAGGTGTGTTTTTACTCGTTTTAACGAACTTTTCTGAATAAATGACGTGCGTACGTCTAAAAAAAATTTAACCGGATTTGTTGGTCGGATTACGAGTTTTAGCATTCACCAGAATTGAGTTTATAGCTGAGAAATTGAATATTTACTGTGCTAAACGCACACACTTCAGTTTTTTACAGTCCGAATTGAGTTTCCTAGTGAATTTTGCCACCGAATACCGGTGGCAAAAACCGACGTGTATGAATCCCTGGTACATGTCGCTGAACACTTGATTATAATCACAGTAATAGTATGAAGACCTGTGATGAAAACTCAGGAGGAATAACTTGCTATTTTGCTAACAGTTTCCAAGGGTTGGCTGAACATCATCAAGTCATACAGGTCAGCATTCTATAAAGCCAGTTACAGATGTACTTCTCATTTTTGTGGGAGGCTATGTGACCATGATTGTTAGAGCTCCTGTCCTGTTTGACCAGCTGGCTGATGTCATAGACAATGTGGGTTCAGATCTCATCAGAGCCAGTCTTTGATTTCTTACTGACTATATGGAAAATATGTTTAAGAATTAGCTTTTATAGAATGCATGGTGTGAAATGTTTTGGATCATTAGAGACATTAATATATTTGAAACTGTGTTCACATTCATTCTACGTATTCTATAAAAATAATGAACACACTTTTACTTATGTTTTTCAAACACATCAACATGTACACTGGCAACCATTCTGGGGTTATCATAGCTCAAACTTGATTATATTTTAGTGATAATGGCTCTTCCAGAAAAATGCACATGTGGGAAGGTGAGTGGGGGGGGGGGACAGAATACTTTATATATTAGGCCTATGTGCCTAATTTTATATGTTTTTACCATTGGGTATATGGGGGCAAAAATTATATAGGTGGTAGGGGGCAGGAAAAAGTGCCATAAATCAAATTAAATGATATCTTTGTACAGAGCTGCGGGATGAATGTACTGGTGGGGATGTGGACAAAGTACGAACCCTGTTGGAGAGACTACAAGAGGAGAACATCGTAACACATGCTGTAAATGATACTTCCGACAATCTCTACACACCCCTCAGTCTGTAAGTTATCCTATCATTAAAGGTGAAATGCAAAGGTTTTCATGTTTTTCTTTTTATGTTCTTCTTGGGTTAGTTCATGTTTGAACTCTCTGCCTATATTTACTTTTTTTTTGGTTTGAAGTTTGTCTCCTATTAGCTTTAGAAATGTGTTGCAAAGTTGGTACATGTACAAAAATATATCTTGAACCCGGCCGATTTCAGAAAATGAAATGCACATTGGTTCTCTGCCCTCGTTTGACGCTGGTTTGTGATGTCCATCAGACCACCTGGTTGACATGTCGGACGTAACTACTTGTAATGTTCAGGCCCCAGGAGGCTGGTCTGACGTGACGACATAATCAGGGAAAGATAAGCTATGAAGGTTTGCAAATCAGAATTCAGCTGGGCTTGGTGTACGAACTTTTTTTAAGCCTTAGCAGACAAACTTTATCAAATTTAACCAAGAGAAGTAAATAGACCAATATTTCTATCATTATTCAACCTATATAAAATATAAAGATGAGAATCTAAAAACCTTGCATTTCACCTTTAATGTACGCACCCTCAAGTATGTATGTTACCCCAGGGGTGTCTCCACATTCTCAAACAGGGTTTGACAGATTGTACATTGTGAAGTATCAATGCTGGGGCTGTCTGACATGCTCCCCCAGGATATTTTGAAATTTTAGACTTCAATTCAAAGCACTCTGGCACATTTTAGAGGCTTGTTTGACGTAAATGATTTGAAAATAAATTCCCTTTGTGAAAATATCGAAAAGCGAATATCTGCCTTGAATTGTTCATTTAACTTCAAGTGAAAAATAGTGATTTCACTGAATCAAAATTTTTCTCCGTGGATGAACATTAATGATTTGCTCACATATTGAGGCAATTCACTCATAACTGAGATTGGAAATCCAAAGGGCTAAGGGGGAACTGGTTCGTCCGTCCGTGCGCCCGTCTGTCTGTGCGTCCATCCGACTTCATTTCCGGACAATAACTTCTGAAAAACTGAACAGATTCTTTCTTAAATTTGGTATGTGGGTACCTCGCCTCAAGATCTCGCTTGGGATTGTTTTTCACGCTGATCTGCCTATAGGTGATCTCACCTGTGGGCCAAGTTAAAATTTTGTTTCTGGACATTAACTTCTGAAAACCTGATCAGATTAAGACAAATTCGGTAATTGTGGGTACATGATCTTGCCACTGGATCTCACTTGGGATTTGCTCTCCATGCGGGGTACTGAATATTACTGATCCGAGCCAAATCAACCTTTTCAACGTCGGGAGAGTTCAACCGCTCACATTTTCATTGTTACTTGTTTAGTAAGATATAAAGCCTACTGAGTTTCAACAATTGGACCACTTACCATTATGGACCGATTAACCATATAGACCACTTGCCATTATGGACCAATTAACCATATGGACCACTTACCATTATGGACCACTTAACCATATGGACTACTTACCATTATGGACCACTTAACCATTATGGACCAATTACCATTATGGACCACTTACCATTATGCACCACTTACCATTATGCACCACTTACATGTACCATTATGCACCACTTAACCATATGGGCTATGGAACACTTAACCATATGGACTACTTACCATTATGGACCATTTAACCATTATGGGCCACTGTATGATTACCCAACAGATTGCAGCTAATCAAAAATTTCTGTGCCGTAATCAGAGAACCATTTTCCTGTGACAGTATATACAATGAAGGTATGGACACTACCGACATAGCTTCAAGCATGAAAAGTATTAAATGATTGATTTATTCGATGGAATGCTGAGACTATTGGATCCTGTAAACTCTATGAAGTATACGATACTTCCCAGACCAGATAGGGTGTGACAAATTATGGACCACTTCATGAGTCACGCTCACTCCGAGAAATAGTTGAACAATTTGTTTTACACTTTGTCGATTTACCCTGGAAATAAGAGCATATAAAACTTTTGGGTAAAAAAAGGGGGGGAAAAAAAGGCTACCTACCCACCCTAATTTTCAAAATGTATGTAACCGGAAACTTATTTTGTTTGTCCTACACAATAACAACACTAGCTTCACTAATTTTTGAATACATGTAAGGTAATTCCCCTAATAATTCATTCACAGGAAGTTCACTTTTCAACTCTGTTATTCAAACAAAGAGAAAAAGTAACATTCCCATTCTTCATTCAAATTGAAGAGAAGTCGTATTCTGACAAAATGTGACACTTTGTAGCTGGTGCCATGAAGAATATTGCCATATATGCCATTTTTGCTGCACTTACAGTGATCAAATTATTAGGGGAATTACCATACCTTGTATAATTTCTACAGTGTGAGTAGACGTGGATACACTGACATTGCTAGACTGTTGATAGACCATGGTGCTGATGGTACCCCTCATCCCCAGACCAATGAAACTCCTCTACACATTGTCTGTGAATTTGGCTTCCAGGATCTCACTTGGTTATTGATAGAGGTTTGTATTCAATACAATAATTGATTTAACCCTTGGCTTATTGTTCTATGCTAATATGACATATATTGACAAGATGTAAATGTAAAGTACATGTATGATCATCTAATACTGTGGTTTCTATTGTGGCGTGATGTACATATTCATTTTTTTTTTTTTCAAATTATTTGTTAATTTGGATACCCACACGGCTATCCGTCCGAAGAGTTGACGTGCATCTAAATGGATACCCGTGAAACTGAACGAAAATTCATGTCTTGTCTGCTTTGAAGTTAGTGTGTATTGCAGTTTGGCTGAGCAATTTGTAAATAGAGAACTAACTGATGTATCAGTGCCTGAGCTCTACAGTGGGCCTTCATGCCTTTCAAATCCATTTCTCTTGCCATTGTCATGTATGCTATTTAAAGTAATTTATTAATGCAATGGGAGGCTTGCACAAATAGGACCAGTTGATAAACCAGAGGTGCTACATGTAGTTCTCTTGCTTGATTGGCTAACTAGTTCAAAGTTGACAAATAGAAAATGGCAATCACAGAATCTAATGGGATAGTCCCCCATGGTAACTGGAAAATGGTTCGCTTTGATAGGGAACCCTTCAAAATTTCCATTCATAATTCATGCCACCATACCATTTTTTTTTTGCAGAAATTCCCTGCCCTTGTTAATGCAACAACAACCGAAGATGAACTGCCGATTCACATCGCTGCTCAGAAGGGGCAGGTGGAAGTGATGAAGATACTGCTAACATTCCCATATGATAGGACTGCTGTAGAATATCACACGTACAGGCTTCGGGGCAGAGTGTTCACTGCGCCCTTTGATGTAAATGCCCGAGATACCAGGCTCAGGACACCATTGCTGTATGCCTGTGAGAAGAAACACACTGATGTGGTCAAGTACCTCCTGTCCGACTTGCGGGTCACTAGCGACCCAGATCCAGACTATGATGGATCACAGGTTACCATGGACACGGAAAACCAGTCCATTCTCTACTCGCGGTTTGGTCAGTCTATGAGGGGTACGGTGAGAGGCCGCCATCGAAATGCTGCGACTTCTGACTCTGTTAACGAGAGTATATGCCCCGTAGATGTGGACGTGAATAATCAAGACGGTTGCAGTGTGCTATATTTGGCGATGAAACAGAAAAGCTACAGTATAGTGAACATGGTATTGCAGGCGGGTGCAAACTTGAATGTGGTATGGAAGGTGGGCAAGAGTGAGGTGTCACCTCTCATGGCTGCCTGTCTGGACAGTGATCTACGTATGGTACAGCTGCTTCTCTCATACGCGGCACGCGACGACAGCAACCTTGTTTTTGAGAAGGCAGTCGAGTTGAGACAGCCTGCGATAATATCCGTCCTGCTCAAGTACCGCTGCAAGAAAGATCTTGAACATGCCATTGACAGGAAAGGAATGATCGAAAAGTACCGCGCAGAGATGGATATTGATGATGACGATCCCTTAGATGGATTCTCATCTACAGATATGGAGTCGTCATCAAGATTTCCCTTCACACCTGTGTCCATAGAGTGGAACAACCTAAAAAAACTTGATACTGTGGAGGAATCATGGGTAAAAAGTGCTATTGTCAACTTAAATCCAAACATAGGACCCTGTAGTCTGTCAGAGATGCAGTATTTCTCATATGGTGTAACGAAAATCGACATATCGGGCAACGTGATCAAAATGTTACCACAGTTCCTCTTCAAACTGCCTTCCTTGCAAATCCTGGATGCCTCAACAAATGACATTATTGATATTCAGCATGACGATCCGGGCATTGAAGGCGGAATGGTGAACTGTACCTCCCTCGTCAAGCTTATTATGCACCATAATAAACTCCCAATCATCCCAGAATTCATCTTCACCCTCAAAGCTCTGAGTGTTCTGGATGCTTCGTTCAATGAAATCTCCAGTCTTCCCAGTGCCATGTGGAGTGCACCTTCTTTGAGAGAAATCAATCTCGCCCACAACAAACTCGAGACACTTCCAAAAGTTATCACGCCCATAGATCGAGGGAGCCGTGCTCGAGGCAGCAGATCATCCACTCCAGTAGGGGTGACAGGCCGCAAAACTCCTACTTCTGAATCTGCAGATGGTGACAGTATCTCCATCCATTTACAGTCAGAATCTCAGAATGACGAAACATCTGTGAAAGAAAGGCTAGATGATGTGTTTGAGTGGGCTGTGTCGGAAAAGGAACTGAATCACGATGTGTACTGGGCAGCTCATCTTAATGTGGTCAAACAAAGGCGACAGACTTTCAAGGGCATTGAGAGTATGAATCTCTCGTACAACCAGCTAAGTCATGTTCCCGAGGGTCTGCCTTGCCTCACTCCTCATCTAACATTCTTGGACATGTCGTACAACCAGCTGAGTTATCTGGGGCCATCATCATGGTACCCATGCAGCATTAACCAGCTCTACCTGAACAACAACTACATTCTGTCATTCTTTCCAGACAACCAGCACAAAGAAACGAGACAGGGAGAGCAGGCTGCATTTGTCTACTGTCACAAATGGTTAGTCTTAAATTTATTAAATAAAGAGCAGATTTCAACTTGGGAGTTGAAGTTTTCAGTCATGTCAGTGGATCAGGTATGAAACCAGTCATATAGTATGATCCACTTCCAACCTGGAGTATTTTACTATTAGCAAAATTTTCTCGCTATTCCATTCAAATTGAATATTGCAGAGTAGGTCACACATTATATAATATATAATCATCCCATCATTTTAGATTAAAAAGAAAGCACTTTCTTTGATTGAATCGTTCGAGATTTCATTTTCCACTAACATTGAAGCTTTATTATCTATACTTTGACATACAACTATTCTTGATTTATTATTTGTGACTATTCAATTTCTAACCATGTGGGATTGATACATTACATGATCCATTATCGGTGAATATTTTATTTCTCACGATGCAGGGTTGATACTTGATCTGTTATTAGGAACTATTTCATTTCTTACCATGCAGGGTTGATGAAGGTGGTCGCCCTAAGACGCCTGTGGATAAGAGATATCGAGTGACAGGCCTCGATTCCAAGCTTTGTCACCACAGACAGCACAGCAAATTTATCAACCTGGAGGAGTTAAACCTGGCCCACAACCAGCTGACCTCCATAGAGCTGTTAATAGAGGGCAATGTTACAGACTCCACTACCAAACTGGAGGTCAGACCTGTCAGAAACCATGCAGGTTTCTTATGTCCCCCCCCTAATCACATCTAATTAGATATCATCTAATCTAATCTAATCTTCCTTACAAGTTTCAAAGTTGTCCAATAAAGCTAGAGTAACTGAGATTTTGGGTGGAACAAGCATATGGCATTATTTTTACAGTAAATTTCAGTATGGTAATTGACTGGAGGATGTTTGTTCAGAGACGGAGACCAGTGAAGTTTACAGCTAAGGGCTATTCCATTTAAAAAGGTATGGGAGGGGCGGAAGGCAGCTTTGAATTATACCCACGGCACCACCCCTAAATATTTCATGATATAAATTAGATATTTATTTTTTCAAGACAACACCGCGCGCGCGGAAATAAGGCGCAATTAGGGCGCAAATAGGGCGCATGAATTGAGACAGCTAGGGCGCAGTTGGGGCGCAATTGGGGCGCGCGCCCTATTTGCGCCCCCAATTTTGCCATTAGACTCAATATGGCTAGGGCGCAAATTAGGGCGCGTTCCAAATATGTTAATTGCGCCTTATATGCGCCCTATTAGAGAATAGGGCGCAGTCTCAGGGCACAGATAGGACGCAGTTGGGGCGCAATTAGGGCGCAGTTGGGGTGCGATTAGGGCGCACTCTCAGAACAATAGCATGAATGTTGTACTGATAGGGCGCAGTTAGGGCGCATTTGGGGCGCAGTTAGGGCGCAATTAGAGCGCACTTAGGGCGCAGTTGGGGCGCAGTTAGAGCGCAGTTGGGGAACAGAACAGTATACATGTACATAAATTGAAGATTTAAGGGGAAAGATTATTATTGGCATCTACCTAGCCTAAATAAATTTCATTTTACTCTGCAGGTACATATTATCTTCATCTACAATGTGCATTCATAATAATAATACTTTATTTAACGAGGAAGGACATTTGGCGAACCAATCTTACATGAGTTCCTTCATGGTTAGAATTACATTTATAAGAAAATATATGTGCATGTACTATGGTCAGCTGTTGTGGAATTGGTACATCAGGTCATCTGACACTTTCGCTCACTTTTTCTTGAGTTTTTTTCTTCAAATTACTTCTACACACATCTGAAACCCTTTACATTATCCCCTATCCACAAAACAGAGATAATTACTCACCAAAATCTTGTTAAATGGGCATGAAATCTTCAAATTCAAAATGGTTCTTTGAAAACCAATATGTCTGCCTTTCTTTTGTTAATATCAGCCAATAAGATAAAGGTCATGTGACAGTTTTGACTAATCAGATAACATGCTATTGTGCAGTTATTAGGGCGCAGATAGGGCACAGTTGGGGCGCAATTAGGGCGCAGTTGGGGCGCAATTAGGGCGCACTCTGAGAATAATAGCATGAATGATGTACATGTACTGGTTGGGCGCCGTCGGGGCGCAGATTAGAAGCGATTTCTTTTTCAAGTCTGATTTTTTTTATTGAAATAATGTTACTAAAATTAAGTATGAAAGTCCAAATTTCACATTAATGAATTTATAGCCCAGAATAGCGAATAAAGCAGACAGTCTGAATTTTTGGGGAAAACTTTTTTTATTAAGACATGCATGCACTTGTATGCATATGTGATTACTAGCTAAATGAATGTTGGTGAAAAAAAGTCCAGAAGGCACAAGTATACATGTAGGGTTCACTCTGAATTTTAGATAAAATTGTTATGTCCAGAAGGTGCATTTAGGGCGCAGTCTGAGTTCTCAAAAAAGTAGTTATGTCCACAGGGCGCAGATAGGGCGCAATCTGAAGTTTGGAGAAAACATCTATGTCCACAGGGCGCAAGTAGGGCGCAGTCTGAATATCAACGAAAATTTCAAACTAAATAAGGCGCAGTTAGGGCGCGCGCCCTATCTCTAGCTTCTAGGGCGCATTCCTGAAGGGCGCAATTAGGGCGCAGCAGGGTGGATGGGATGAAGAAATAGGGCGCAATTAGGGCGCAGTAGATAGACAAGGCGCAAGTAGGGCGCAATTGGGGCGCAGATGGGGCGCGCGCCCTAAATAGGGCGCGCGCCCTATTTCCGTGGGACCCACAGCAAAAAAAAATAAAAATGGTGAATGTTGAGTGCCGCAGCTAATTGCTAGGGTCGCATATATGGAAGTCCTTTCTCACTATGAAACTGTATGCTGTACTGGATCATGCTGTTTTGAACCCTCCACATTTAATCTACAGATCATGGTAAAAAAATAGTTTCATGAATATATAGGCTTGTGAAGAAAATCTATCCAAATGAAATATATAAAGATTAGAGGTTCATGTCCTGTGTGGTGGTGGTACCAGTTATAAGACTAGTGTGGCAGATGGACTCAGTGATAGTGTGGTCACTCTGTGTTAGTGCTACGTTTGAGGATACATGTACATAAACCTCATTCACACATGCATGCTTTACTGATACCATGGTCATGATGGTTGTTTGATGTGTTTGTTCTTTCAGGCATCCCAGGAACATCACAGCCTAGAGTCTGTACAGCAGAAACTGCTCTTCCCTATCCTCAATGTCCTTGACCTTGGCCATAACCGGCTGAAGCGTCTGCCACGAGAGATCGGTGAAATGACAACGTTAAAGAGCTTGAGTCTGGAAAGTAACAGTATAAGAGATGTAAGGTGACAACATATTTATGTACATAGGGTAAATCTTGATGAACATTTGCTGGTTTTGACAGTCCCATCAGTTATTTAATGCAACTGGTCAGAAGCAACATTTTCTCATCTGAATGGTTTATAATTTAGATCACAATGTTTCTTGGCAATACAAGATGCTTATACATTATAGGAGTTAATTTTTGGACCTATATTACTGTTTCACAAGTATGAAGTACATTGTAGCTTCCTGTTCCAGTTTCGCATTATCGTGATTTTTCTTTTAAATGATTTCTTTGTGTTCTTCCATCAATCCTATTTTGCTCGCCATCAATCCTAGCTTTTGCTCGCCATCAATCCTAGCTTTTGCTGGCCATCAATCCTAGCTTTTGCTCGTCATCAATCCTAGCTTTTGCTCACCATCAATCCTAGCTTTTGCTCACCATCAATCCTAGCTTTTGCTCGCTATCAATCCTATTTTACTCGCCATCAATCCTAGCTTTTGCTCGCCATCAATCCTAGCTTTTGCTCGCTATCAATCCTATTTTACTCGCCATCAATCCTAGCTTTTGCTCGCCATCAATCCTAGCTTTTGCTCGCTATCAATCCTATTTTACTCGCCATCAATCCTAGCTTTTGCTCGCCATCAATCCTAGCTTTTGCTCACTATCAATCCTAGCTTTTGCTCGCTATCAATCCTATTTTACTCGCCATCAATCCTAGCTTTAGCTATCATTCTTGTGAATGTTTTGGATATCTGGTCTGGTATTTATTATTATGACACAAGATTTTCTTTTCAGCTGCCCCCATCTATGGGTCTACTGAAGAAACTATGGCAGCTCGATCTGAAGAATTGTCCCCTGGAGGGAGCATTACTGGAGATGTACGACAAGGCTCGTATCTCAGATGTTATCGGCTTTCTTGGTTCTATCAGAGAAGAGTAAGTCTGAATTCTATCTTCAATGATTGTGTCATCCTAATTATGTAATTGAATCATGGCACCTAAAACAAGCCTTATGCAGTCAACTCTGGGAAAATGAAAAACATTTTAATATCTGGTAATTCTTCTAATAAATCTATAGGAAATGGATCACCACCGATTTTTGGAGGAAAATATGATTGGAAGTTGTAATAATTCCATCACCCCCGATTTTCAGTCAATCCCATTCGATCACCTGCCCATTCATGTGTATCTGGAAGTGTCGTTTAGGCAGAGCGATAGATGTAGCAAGACCATATGTAGCAGGTCTAGATGTATTATGAACTCATCATATTAACTCGGCACTGTTTATTTGAAGACTGGAAGTAACTCTAACTTTGAATCTGGGAAAGAAATGATTAGTTTCAGATTGATCTGGCGAGATGATGTGATACATCTATGTGAAAATTACTTCTAGGAAGGGAGAATACTCTGTTATAATCGACTCTAGTGATTCACACTAGTAGTCTCCCTTCCCTTGAAGCAAGTGAGCACTGACCGTTTGAACTAATGGTCGTGTTTGATAACAGAGTATTCATTCAGCTGATGCTGGAGTATTAAAAAACTGCAATAGCTGGATATTGAATCACTTTTGAAATAAATCACTTGTACCACCCCAGACACAGTTTTCAGAAATAGCGGTATTGGAAACTGGGCATCTGATAGTTCAAAGTTCATTTCTCTGACTTTGGCAAATCAGCAATAAATCGATCATCCCTCATTTTTAATACCTCAAATATTACTTCCGGTGATCGATTTATTAGTGGAATTACCGTAATCATCTTTTATACATAAATATGCCATGCTAAATGATATTTATTCTGTAGAGTATACATGCCACAAAACGGTTTGATAATCTAACATATTGCACCCATGACTTGTTTTTCTACCTACAAACATGTATGCCAAAATATTGATAATATCATTTTGTGTCCATAGGGCCACGGAGTATAACTGTATGAACCTGATATTCGTGGGGGAACATAAGATTGGAAAGACATCACTTCTACGACAGATGAGGAAAGAAGGAAAAACCTCCAGATCTGGATTACATCATAGGGTTAATACAACACCTATAGTCTGTCCATTTTAATTAGTCGTCTACTTTGGAGCTTGTCAAAAATCAGTAGTCAACTCTGCATAAATTTTCTTTTTTTGCGTTTTAGAACAAACACTACAAAATGACCACCATTTCTCCATGATATTGATAATATATCACGCTTGAAATAACTTGGTAATTCTCTCCATATAAAACTTCAGTACAGTTGTTTCATGTACCGGGGTTCAATTACATAGGGAGACATCATCATATATTTGCGTTTGGTAGCACAAAGGTCAACAATGCCATGTACAGTCATAGAGGTGTGTATGGTTTATCATTCTGCAATTACACTGGGCATGGGATATAAGCGACACTACCACGGACCGCCTGTTATTACTGTATACGGCATCAATGACCTTTGTGACAGCAAAGATGAATACATTATGACATCTTACTATGTAATTGAGGCTGGGTACATGAAACAACTGTACTGGAGTTTTTTTTGGAGAAAATGACAAAGTTATTTCAAGCGCGCTATATTATTGATATCATGGAGGAATGGTAGTCATTTCAGTTCAGTTTGTTCTACATGTTGCAAAAAAGAAAATTTGTGCAGAGTTAACTATTGATTTTTGGCAAGCTCCAAAATAGCATTCTCCCAACGTCAGAGTTTGTAACCTCCAAACCGTCGGTAAACAAGACTCTGACTTCACCCCTATACAAATGCCTGGCGCGCAGCCGCATTGCGTCTTTTCCGCTGAGCCAATGAGAAAATGTGTTATATTTTCCGGCCGACTACGTCATCACAGCTGATCACCGCGTGGAGACGGGCGGTCATATTGTAAACAACATTTGACAGGCTAGCATTCCAATTCACGCTGAGAACTATTGTAAGCATTAATTGATAATGACCCTGGAAAATGGATCAAGCATGTGGTAGTGACCAGACAATCAACAAGCTCGCGTCTTTCAGAAAATTATATTATGGCCAAGTGTATCGAATGATATCTGTGTTTCATGTCGCCGGTCTTGAACTCAGTGAGGGAGGGTAACACAACACAAATCAACGTCAACGCAAAATATAATATTGAAAAATTACTCAACCAAATTACTCCTCTGAACTTCAGCGAGGTATATATTATTATGTATTTATGTGCAACAAGTAATAAAAACAACCAGTGAAAGAGGTGGACGAGAAATATGCATCGGAACACATCATTGGCCTAATTTCCCCACAGTACTCTAAATATTAAATAATAAGATCTCTGCAGTTAAATGTGTTTCCCGGGTTATAACTATAAATAATATTAAGATTTTGTCTGAAAATAACGGATTTCATTTCAGCAACTGTGATTTAATTTAATAATTGATTCAGTTTTTTTTTCAAATGGCAATTTTTTATCAAACTAACTTATTTAAATTTGTTCAAACTAAAAAATGTTTATCAAATAAATTGGCATTGAATTAAAAAATGAGAATACCAGTATTATCACAATTTTCAGTATTATAGTATAAAACTAACTCCAGAAAGCCGCACCTACGATCATACTGGTGAAGCTCAGACTTTTTGCGTATCAGCATATTAAAGTCATCGTCAATCCATATTTATAAAGGATAGAATGGTACATGTACAATCCCGACACCGCCATGTATGTATATATTCATGGTACACGTGTGTGTATTAGCACGAAGTGTTTCGAGCCCTGTGTACTCTCGTCGGGGGAGACAGGAGGCATGTATTTTATGCGCCTCAAACACTTGTGTATTATCTCATACTGTTAGTGTTTTAATGCCAAGATTTTATAGACCTGAAAGGTTATAGGTCACCCTTTGTGCGTATTTGCACGGATCATAAAGGGTACTGGTAGGTCAATTCTGTCGTTATATTTGATCAAACAGCGACCTGATAATTAGCAAATCGCGTTTCTCTTCTTGAGTTAACAGTAATTCGAGGCTTGAGAATACAAATGAATACGGTCCCTCCTGTAGTTTTTCTGTCGCAATCGCCAGGTCCAAGATATGTGGCAGTAAATCCCAGGGCTCGAAGTACATTTACTTGCTCGTTCATGATGGAAGTTAACTGACAGATCACAAATACCAGTCCGGTTTTTTAAACAGGACGCCCCTCAAAGATTTGCCTCTGTTCGTTCTCCTCGATATACAATGCCTATGTTGATTGGCTCGCCGAAGTTACGCTAAGCTTTTCGGAAATCTTCGGCCCCATTCGGTAATCTCAACAAGTTCGCTTCATTTAGTAACGGAGGCTGTTGATTGGGCGAGAGCCATGCGCAGAAAAGCTGCGCGCCGCAATTTGCCCCACTTTGACATCAGAGGGTATATACGACAATAGGAGTCAATCTGATGCCATGAGAATGCAAAATAGATGACTAATTAAATGATTGATAACTTTGCGCTTGTGACCTTATGCTGAGGTTAGGCCACGAGTCATTTGTTTACACTGGCAATGCTGTAGTATTATTCACAGACTTCTACAGGCAACAATATTTAACTATGGGGCATTAACTTCTTCGAAGTTGTTTGGTTTTTCAGTATTTTTAGTATTGACAATATTTAAGCATTGTCAGAAACTTACCTTGGCATGATATCAGATTGGCAATGGTGTCGTTTCTTGCCTTTCCAGGCTAGAGAATTCTACCTCGGGTGGCCCATATTCCTAATATGTCCAGTGTTATTTTGTTTGTAATTCCCATATGTTATAACGTAGAAGGTACACCACACATAACAGAAGATATTAACCTCACCCAACTGATCGTAGTCAGTTTGTTTCATTTAGAGTAGAACTATAGTAATTAATAGCTATTAAAAACAATTACCAGCCAAATGTTGGCAAAAATGTTTTGAATGGCAATTATTATTTTTGTCTGCAAGGTTCTACCAAATTGCCGCTATATACTTCGCATGAAAACATCTACAGAGGCTTTGTGAACAAGTTCATATTTTCTCCTACGAAAAAATGCCATAAAACAGATGTGGTGAAAAACGTATTGAAGTCGTAACCTTTGACCCATGACCTCAGAGTCATTATGATCATGTCATATTCAGCATCGATGTGGGATGTTGTACTTTGGAGTACTTTGCAGTTTGCACAACAAAGGCATCACGTTGTAGCTTTGCAACGTTGGCGTTACAATAGAAATGTCAACCTTGAACGATGGATCATAATGAGACTGATTCCACAGGTCAAAGATCCTAGTCTTTGCCATTTTCAAACAGGTGTGATATTTGAGGATTTTGAGTTTGTTCTATTCAGACTTTGACCATTCGCAAAAACAGTTATAAAATGTCAAATATACCCTTTTACAACAATTTAGCATAAAGTATCAGGTGTTGGGACCATTTGGTAGAACCTTTAAATATTTACTAATATTTGCATATCCGCACATGATACATTTAATTGGATATGTTATACTGGTAAATGGAACAAAATCACTTGTCATTCTTCATTGTTCAGCAACTAATATTTTCTGTCTCATTTTGGTGTCCACATGAGTGTCTGCTGTGACTTGAACAAGTCCATCCTGTTTAGGCTGAGGTTTCACCTACATGTAGATCAGAGATTTGGATATTTTATGGAATACGTACAGCTATCATATGAATCTAATATTGATATTGATCATGCATGACAGTAGTATTGTTTATGTTTTGTAAGGCTCTTCACTGGACAGAGAGGACGAGTAAGCGTGGAGCTAAGCCCTCGCCCAAGAAGGCAGAAGGTTTGTCGACCGTCGGGATTGACATTAATGAACTCATTCTGGAGAAAAAGGGTAAACCCACAGTGATGTTTAAAACATGGGACTTCGGAGGTCAGGTGAGATTGATATTGTCAGGTGGGAGGGGTGATTACAAGCAGAGTAATGAACTTGTAAAACATGGGACTTTGGAGGTCAGGTGAGATTGATATTGTCAGGTGGGAGAGAGGATTACGAGCAAAGTAATGAACTTGTAAATGGAGATAATTTACTGAGAACAAAGAAGCGGAAATAATGTTTTTACCTTGAACGGTTTATTAATACCTTCTCAATTGTCTGACATGTGACATGGGATTGCTGAGAACCAACATTATGATATTAAATTTCATCAAATATTATCAAGTAAATAGTCAATGTTGTCATCATGGGCCGGTCCATTATAATTATTCGGCATGTTTGACTTCACCTCCAGTCTGAGTAAGAGATGTCCCTGATCCTCTCAGTAAGGTGCACGCAGTCAAACAATTAGATTTACTCCAGTCATCCAGCAGGATCGCAATGCTTTAATAACTTACAAACTCTAATAAAAATTGTATTTATTCTTCATTATGAATTCAACAGCTTACATTCTAAGCATTACAACTGCATGTATGTCATCATTTGGTTTTCACCAGCTGACGGTGGTCATCAATTTAAACTAGATTACATTTTCCTTTGCCCATTCTATCTGGATTTCACTCATGTAGCCCTGTCAAACTTGGTGGTTGTGCCTTTCTTCTAACATGAATGAAGGGTTTTCTGATAGATCTTTTTCAAGTTTATACTGTTTGAGCTATGATAGATTTTCCTTCTATTGTCTTTGACAGAGAGAGTACTATGCCACACATCAATATTTCCTGTCCATGCGTTCCATCTATTTGGTGGTCTGGAATCTTGTCAGTGGGGAGGCTGGCATGAAATGTATACGAGAATGGCTGGGTAATATCCAGGTAAGAAATCTTATGTACGGTGCTCACATATTATGGATAAAATTATGTGATCAGTTTTGAAGGCTGGGTACTCGAAACAGATATATTTTATTGCACCTCTGTGGACCTGTTCTTCCTCCAGGGCCTTCTCCCCTTTTCCTCATACATCCACCCACAACTCCTGCCCAAATATATGTTTTGTCTGACCCTGTTATTCCTGTATTATATACATGTAGCTCTTTTTCTCAACATGGCTTGAAGATTTGGTGTCGCTTGCCAGCAAGCATGGAACACTGAACAAAACTTCTGCCTGTATGCCCATTACCATGATTAGTCATGTCACAGCTGGCCACTCATCTAACTGACTTGGGGAATTGAACAGGCCCGAGCTCCTGGGTCAGCGGTTATCATTGTTGTATTTATATTGAACAGGCCCGAGCTCCTGGGTCAGAGGTTATCATTGTTAAGACTGCCGCGAAGCGTCGCAGTCTTATTGAATCAGCTTGGTCTCATGGGGGCCAAAATCGCTTTGTCCGCAAGATTGCGAAAAAAACAAAGCAGAGTTGAGACTTATCGTCACAGTGTCAAATGTGGAGAAGATATTGAACTAGAAATTCGTACCAATTTGGGCTGTCTCAGATAAATGGAAGTCTGTTTTTCAAGCCCAAATTGTTTGTGTAACAATATTCTAAACCGGAAGCTGAAAATGCAATATCCCCCCGAAAAAACTGCACGGAAATCTCTTTGCGCATACTGTCAAATGGGTTCTCGCGAGACTTTTACGACAGCTTCTTGAAAGTGATCTCCCTTGATGTAATTAATCTGCTCGTTGAGGGCGCTGTGGTTAGCGAAGCTTGAAAGGCAAAACTAATGGATAAATAAAAAGAACTGCACTAGATTGATGGCACGATCTGGCTTGTATTTCTATCAAGTGTTCATGCCTGGCAAGAGCAATTCGATAACCAGAACGAGCGGATTGATCGTTTTATGGCGGAGAATAAAAGCCGAATTAAACTTTGTCACTGAGTATTTTAATCGGAACAAAATCGTGCTTGCCAACACGGGCAGCTAACACATGAGCATGAACGTTGCGTTGCCCGTGTCGATTTTGACTTGCTCCAGACACGCTAACGTAGCACTCGCGAGTTGATCTAGTGAAGGAACAACAACAACAACAACAACAATTATTTTGCTTGATTATTTGTCACGACATTTTCATTTGGGAACTCGACTTATCTCTTGAAGAATTCAATATTTATCCACTATAACACTCTTTTTTTTGTGCGTGTTTCCCCATCGATAAAAAACAATTGTTTGGGGCAAAACTCAATTTCAAAATTTCTCAAAAATTCTGTTTTTCAAATTCAAGTTTTTATTCTGGGTTTAATACTATTAAAAGTGGCTACCCCCCCCAACCTGCTGTTATGATATTTAAGAAAATATCGTTCCAACAAATTTAATCTCATAATTGAATCTTTTGTTGACATGTTTCACTGAACTCCCTAATGGTGAGAGAAATGAGCCCACCGAGTCAACATCCATCTTAGCATGCTGAGGGGATTTCACGTTTCGCTTAAGACTGTCCTTAGCTCAACGCTATGATTCGGCATGTATTCCACATGATGCCACCTCTCGGCTGCAAAGGATATATTTCTGGAGGGACATAATCCTGTTCGAAAGTTGTTCCTGAAGCATCAAGTCACATGCCCGCCGCATTTAAAGTGATCGTAAACCCTCAAGTAAAGTTTCCATCAAATGAAAGACCATTGCAAACAGTGTGGGAAAATATTTATTTTATTTTTTGACGATTGTATTACACAGAGTAAACTGCAGATAAAGCATGTATTCTATGGTGGTCTGTTGCAATCATATCTAGGTTCAGTGACGTCACACTGCCTTAATACATATATTTCAAACTTTGTATGCACTTTCCAATGCTTGATTCAAGCTTAAGGTGTGTATACTTTGAGTTTCAACACAGACTCACTGTTCCAATGTGCATGTTTCGCCAAAATCTGGGAGATGGTAACTCATAAGTGTCAAGTCAATTTGAATCTTGCACTGATTTCCCCGATTTTGGTGAAACATGCACATTGGAACAGTGAGTCTGTGTTGAAACTCAAAGTATACACACCTTAACCCTTTCACCGATTAAACCCGGTACACGGGGATAACGAGAGTGCCACCCGTACGACCATCCCCGGTAGATCGGGTTAGCTTTAAACCCGTTCGCTATCACGATGGGTACAGCACTTTTATTTTTTTGCATTCGTTTTAACGGAAACCTATCAAACACTGTATACTTCTGGAAAGCCGAAACCCTGATCAATTTGATTCTCGAAATTGTTTGCTTGTTTGAAAAATAAATAAAACAAATTTAGATGTTGAACGAAAAAAATCGGAATGAAAAATGCATTTTTCCCCACATACCGTGTGACGGGCATCTCGGCAGCGAGCCGCAAAAATGGAAAAAATCATCGAAAACCTCATCCTAACTCCTGTATTTTTTATGTTACATGACTGGTAAAGCGTGGTGAATATTCCCCAGACGACTGAAACTGCCAACGACGACCGGCAAAGTTTATTTCCATATTTTTACGAGTCTTGATCCGCAAAGTTTGTCGAACACATTTCAAAATGTCGGCAGCAAGCTGCGTTATTGAGCCGACGAGCCAATCGGTATGCGTAATTTTGCCCACGTGACCTCTAGCAGCCAACAGATTTGAGACGAGCGTAGACAGTGGCTGGAAGGATGGAATGACATCATTTTATAATCCAATCGTATCCTCCGTTTTATTTTGCCATCCATTCAAGGTTATTTCCTGTGTAGAAAGGTGAAAGGTCGCTCTTTCCAATGAGAGGTCAAACATGAAAATTGGCCGAGTAAAACTCGAGAAAAACGCTGTCAAATGCGGTCGAAAAAAGACGATTTCTCCATTGGATTTGGATGTTTTTGAGTCGAGAAAGCCGGGGAAAACGCATTCTCTCGCAGTAAAACCTAATTTTGTATGCTATTTTATTTATTTTGCTATAAAACTAGAGCAAATAACACTGGAGTGTGTATTGTGGAGACAGGTTTCTTATGTTTTTCTGCAAATCTCGGACGCAAACGCAATTTCTAGCATTCCAAAGACAACATATACAAATTTTAACAGTTCTCAGGGAATTGATCGTCAGCAGGTCACTTTTGTCAGGGGAAATAATCGGTGAAAGGGTTAAGCTTGAATCAAGCATTGGAAATTCCATACACAGTTTGAAATACATGTATCAAGGCACTGTGACGTCACTGAACCTAGATATGATTGCAACAGACCACCATAGAATACCATGATTTATTAACAGTTTACTCTGTGTAATATAATCGTAAAAAATTACAATAAATATTTTTCGACACTGTTTGCAATGGTCTTTCATTGGATGGAAACTTTACTTGAGGGTTTACGATCACTTTAAACGAGCCAATGAAATTATCTGTATTTAAATATTTTGACCTGGGCATTTCAGACATGTCAGTCTCACTTGAGTGCAGAGGCGCAAGACTAGGGGATTCTATGCGAGACAAAAACGAAGTTGTGCGAATCAGCTACTTTAGTTCTCACTCTAATGGAGCATGCTTTGTTTTTCTTAAGAAAAATCATATTACAAACGACCTTACCTATTTCAAAAAAATAAAATCGGCGACAGTTCACAGGAAAATGATATGCTTTTTATTTTGTGATAGGGGCATTTCGAGGCCCACCAAGAGATCATTTCAGTGGATGGCTTTCTGGAGGTGTGTCTTCGTTTTATGAATGTGATTGCGCCATTGTCGGATCTCACGGGACCATCGGATGTGACCAATTGGGAAATGCCCTAATATACTCGGATATCACCCATTACTGCATGGCTATGAGCAGAAGTTTCTACGTATGATCGTGCCATGCGTTAGGATGATGATCAAGATTATGAAGTGAGGACATTGATCTTGGCAATGCAGTGCTAGAGGAAGGAGATAAATCTGTCCGTGTCGTCAACGTCTCCCGATCGAGGGAAGAAAAACGTGTGTTCAAATTCTACAATGCATGAAAAAAATGGAGAAACTAGTTGGAATACATGACAGTATGGTGATAAAAAAAAAATTCAGAAGGGGTGACAAGCTGAAGTACCAGGAAGACAAGTAAAAAAATAGTTACTTCTGGACGGTAACTTTCAAAAACCTGAACGCAGATTTGGTATGTGGATAACGAGGATATCACTCGAGATTGCTTTCCATGCTGGGTACTGAGGTTCCAAGCCAAATCAGTAGTTTCAATGACAGTGGACTTCAGACGCTCTGATTTTCATTAAAATTTACTCTGAAGCATCAAATTAATTAATTGGGGTCCTAATATGTTAGGACTCATTTGTAAACTCACAGTCACATCTGAGCCCGGCCAGCTCAGTAGGCCCTGTCACATGTATTATTACGAACGTGAAACCTGTAGTATGAATATTAATATCTGGTCACGTGTCGGTGGAATCGATGGCAGCATGCAGGACGGTTGAAACACTCCCGAAATTTATTGAACTTTATCGACGATTCTGTCATCCATCCTGCATCGACGTTCCGTCCGAAGAGACTGTTATATTCCCGTAATACGGGTATGTGTTGTTCTTTTCTCGTCATGGGGAATAGAACGACTATCGGTCCTGTCCTTTCATCAGGTCGTCTGACTCGTCTGTCGCCCGCCAAGAATGATGTCGCCAGCGTTTGACTCGAACTTTACCAAGAAACGTTGGGCGCCTGTCGACGTGAAGGCCCGCTGACTCGCCACAATATTGTACGTTTCGACTCATTCTCAATATGCCCAATCATGGGGAGCTGGGAGCAACTTATTGTGATTTATGAAAGATCGGCGGCGGGTCGAAAACATGAGGTTTTTTCACCGGAAGTTACATTTGTCCGCGCACGCATTCTCCGCACAGGCGTGCTGGTGTTACAAGAATTGAATTGAATTGAATTTTATTCTCTTAATCTTGTACAAGACATAGAGATACAAAAATAGCAAACCACATATCCGGCAGCAATACAGTACTGCGCTTCAATCAGAACAATAGAAGGGAGATAAACCCCAACAATCAAACAGAAGGGAGATGAAACATCAAATCTGATCAACCCCTAAAATATATATAGCTATGTGTAAATCAAACGACATCGTCAATGCTGAAGCCAATACGATTGGCTGAAGCCAATGCTCGGAAGCATGCTGCAAACAGTTTAGCATGCAGGCGAAGTCATGTCAACTCCACGGTTTCGGATAACAACAACAACACGGAAGTTCCGTGGGTTACCAGAATAGACAGACCAGAACCTGCTGTGACCTCCAGGACAATGCCCAGATATCCTGTATAAATAGTAATTGCTGGTCTTGCGAGTATAGACCTCAGAACTTGACAACTCGTATGTTGATCACTCATCTTCCTTTTGCGCATTACAACATTATGCTTGTGAAAGGGAAGCTAGTTGTCACGGTTGTATGCAACGTCATGTGTTTCGCCAGTACAAGCCTGATAAAAAAAAAAAAAAAAAAAAAAAAAAAAAATTTCCACCCATGATTTGAAAGCAACAGAAGTACTGAAGTGGCCTCCAAGTGTTTACGAAGTCACGATTCCAATAACAGCGTACATCCTCTCGGTAATAGTGCAACCCAGGAATTATGTGCGGTATAATTCATATCGTGGCAGTGCTTTATAGAGTCAGATGGCATGCAGAGTAGCAGTTGAGGAGGCAGTTTTGGAGCGGCCTGTATTCGGATGTGTCAATGGAGCTGGTATGCCTCTATTAGCCATTCTACCACAAGTTCTACAGTCCGGTTGAAACAGTCGTGATGTCCTTGCTCAAGTCTCTCCTTTCGTCATCAGCCGATAACTTAATGACAGACTGCCTATATGTGGCCCTCTGTGGTCATGTCAAGAAAGTACTCTGCATTAACTTTAAAAGGGCTATATTTGTCTATCTTCCAGAGCTATTTACACGTCACAGATTCAGATTCAGATTCAGATTTTATTTGCACAGCTATGCCATACAGGCCAAAGGCAATACAATTAGAACAGTCAAAGGCACAAACAATATTATTATCTTGAAACCATGCATCCCACCGGGTATCCACATGTGTATATATCACAATGAACTAATTGATCCAACATTCATACTGAATATAACGAAAAGCATGCATGAGTGAACTTAGCTACAGCATTAATGATATTTTGGTGTGGACTGCACATTAGTGCAACAAAAACTGATTCTACCTTCCCATCGAGTATACCAGGGGATAGAGACTCCACAATCACAAACAGTTCAATACGCCTGTCAATATGAGATGGGCACTCCAATAGAAAATGTTTTTCATCTTCTACCACATTACAAGTAGAGAATAACCAGCTTGCCTATCTTGTTAGTCATCTCGATAGCATTTACCATTCCGATGTGTTGTCACTTACGTTAGAGAACATGTGTTTTGTTTAAAATGCCACATGCAACTCAGAACTGCGCTTGGCAATTTTCTGTCCAATCTCATTAATTTGGCAGGTGCAAATCTGTTGTCAGTTATAGCTGAGGCTTCATGACGTGTAATTATTTCAGCCTCGTTTCGCTCTGCAGAGCGCTGAATAGCCCATGCTGTATTTGTTGAGTTTCTATCGTAGGTGTCGCTGGTGTGACGTCACCTAGTGACATCTCTGTGCAGAGGTTGAGTTATCTATTTCCAGGATATGTCCGGCAGAAACTGTCTTGACCAGTTGTGCAACTGATTCCTTTTACTTTCAGATTATTTTGATTAGGCAGTGGCAATGCTTTGAAGCTTGAACGTCTCTTATATTAATTCCGGATTGTTGTTATGTTATAAGAATGGTATACTGACTTCAATCATGACTCATGCACCGGTATTATTCTTGTTCTTTTATGTCGTTCTGTTGTTTAGGTCCTTTCCAATTTCGCTTGGCCACTTATTTGCAGTAGCATAGATTGAGAACTCTTCAAAACTGTTGTATTAATATGATCAATGCCATTTGTTTTAAGCCACTTGAAATGCCATTTGTTTTAAGCCACCGATTAACCGATTGTATGCTTCTTATTTTCATGTACAGAGGCCTATTCGGCCATGTATCTGATGTCATGTCCGACCATAAGCAGTATTGTTCGATTTGCATTGCATGAGAAATTGTCCATAGCCGTGCATTAACTCCTTTACAAGGATACCATTGAACCGCGCTTTGCTCTGGTTAATATTATAAACGATGTACATGCACATTAATGTATTTACTCACAACTATATAGGACGTCACAAACAGATAGCATTGTACTCTGTCCTATTTATTTTATACCGGAGCCCTGCATCGAAGGATCATTCTCTTATGGAACTCGGGTGATGACGATATGTGGAGTAGTGCGTCGCATTCGGACGGTCGAATTTCGATCAATGAACATTCCTATGAGTACACGTTAGTGTAGCAGATCGACTAGTTTCGCAAATCCTGTACATATCGTAGACGAGCATTTTGTTTGTGCTTCACCCCTATATTTCGACGGTGATTAGTTATGAACCAAGACTTGCCGTTTAGACAGTTTATTGATCCTTATATAGTTGTGCGCCATATCCATTTGGTCACCTTTAATGCTCCCTTGATCAACGATATAATAGCTTGAGCTTTATAACCATGTCTCCAGGCAGTATAGTTTTTCTTTGCTCATTTCTTGCACTATTGTCTGTTTTTGTAGCATACATCTAATGAGCGTAGTATGTGTTAACTGTATAAATGTGATTTTATCTTTGACTATTTCCCATAGAGTAAACACCACTGTGTAGCACAAGGGGTAATGCATTTCATTTGGAAGCAGCCACTAGTTGTATCCCAGCTATTTCTTTTAAACCACCGATTAACCGATTGTATGCTTCTAATTTTCATGTACACAGGCCTATGCGGCCATGTATCTGATGTCATGTCCGACCATAAGCAGTATTGTTTGATTTGGATCGCATGAGTAATTGTCCATAGTCTTGCATTAACTCCTTTACAAGGATACCATTGAACCGTGCTTTACTCTGGTTAATATTAACGATGTATATGCACATTAATGTATTTACTCACAACTATGTCACAAACAGATAGCAATTGTACTCCGTCCCATTTATTTTATAACCGGAGCCTTGCATCGAAGGATCATTCTCTTATGGATACTCAGGTGATAAGATCATTATGACCTGTCATGCCTGTGCAATATTTTGTTAGATATAATTCTAATCAATGATTATTTCCATCGTCACATTCATGTGTAGCATACGGATTATTTCGTAGAGTCCTGAATTTTATCGGAGAGTGCAAGGAGTTGTGCTTCATCCCTAGAAGTGTAAAGGTGTTCTTTGTTAACGTTGCCTGCGAGTTTCGATCAATGAACATTCCTACGGGTACACAGTAGTGTAGCAGATAGAGTAGTATCGCAATCCTGTACATGTCGTAGACGAGTGCTTTTTGTGCTTCACCCCTATATTTCGACGGTGATCAGTTATAAACCTAGACTTGCCGTTTAGACATTTTATTGATCCTTATTTAATTATGCACCATATCCATTTGGTAACCTTTAATGCTCCCTTGATCAACGATATTAGCTGTGAGCTGTATAACCATGTCACCAGGCAGTATGTTTTTCTTTGCTCATTTTTTGCAATAGTGTGTTTTTTAGCCTACATCTAATAAGCGTAGTATGTGTTAACGGTATAAATGTGATTTTATCTTTGACTATTTCCCAGAGTTCACACGACTGACTGTGTAGCACAAGGGTTAATGCATACTAAATCATATTGATACCGTCTGTCTCCACAACAAGGGCTATTTGTGCTCACACTAATATTTGCGACTGTAAACTATATTCTTGCACAACAACTCAAACATTTCAGCTACAAGGAACCCATGTGGCAGTTCCAGTAACTTTGTTGTGGAATACTTTGTCAACTGAAATACCCCTATTTTTTATTTCCTCTTTGGGGCACCTCAACCAGATATTGTCATATCTAGTCTCATTTTTTGGGCATAACTATATGTCCCCAAAGATGTTTCATAAGGCTATCGAGTGCATAGTAATATCATATAGGGAGCAAGCTCATTAAGTAATTGGTATGTAATGCTTATGTTGGTTCACACACTTTCATATCTCTGTATAAAGTATGTTAACTCAGTATATGATATACCATTCGCAGGGATATCCATTCACGCAGCAACTATCTGCATTCACACTCTATCCATTCACACGACAGCCATTCACACAGCACTCACGGCAGCCATTCACATGGTCAGCCATTCGCAATCAGCAATTCATTTCACTTGGCCAGTCATTCACGGTGAGCAATTCACAGGTATAAGCCATTCGGGCACACCCATTCACATGCCATTCAGGCGAAAGCCACTCGGGCACACTCATTCACATGCTATTCGGGCGAAAGCCATTCGAGCACACCCATTCACATGCCATATGGGCGAAAGCCATTCGGGCACACCCATTCACATGCCATTCGGGCGAAAGCCACTCGGGCACACTCATTCACATGCTATTCGGGCGAAAGCCATTCGAGCACAACTATCTGCATTCAAACTCTATCCATTCACACGACAGCCATTCACACAGCATTCACGGCAGCCATTCACATGGTCAGCCAATCGCAATCAGCAATTCATTTCACTTGGCCAGTCATTCACGGTGAGCAATTCACAGGTATAAGCCATTCGGGCGAAAGCCATTCGGGCACACCCATTCACATGCCATTCAGGCGAAAGCCACTCAGGCACACTCATTCACATGCTATTCGGGCGAAAGCCATTCGAGCACACCCATTCACATGCCATATGGGCGAAAGCCATTCGGGCACACACATTCACATGCCATTCGGGCGAAAGCCATTCGGGCACACCCATTCACATGGTGAGCCATTCACTGGCGTAAGCCAATCGGGCGTAAGCCAACATGGCTTACGCCAATCGGGCGTAAGCCAACATGGTTTATGCCAATCGGGCGAAAGCCACTCGGGCACATCCATTCACATGGTGAGCCACTCGGGCACATCCATTCACATGGTGAGCCACTCGGGCGAAAGCCACTCGGGCGAAAGCCACTCGGGCACATCCATTCACATGGTGAGCCACTCGGGCGAAAGCCACTCGGGCGAAAGCCACTCGGGCACATCCATTCACATGGTGAGCCAATCGACACCAACTGGCAGCTTAGTCTGACCCATTTGTTGGCCAAATAAATATATATTTATTAATCTATACCGGTGTTTCTGTGTTGTTTATAAATTGGGGTCCTAATATGTTAGGACTCATTTGTAAACTCACAGTCACATCTGAGCCCGGCCAGCTCAGTAGGCCCTGTCACATGTATTATTACGAACGTGAAACCTGTAGTATGAATATTAATATCTGGTCACGTGTCGGTGGAATCGATGGCAGCATGCAGGACGGCCCACCTCTCCCACCCATTAATTCATCAGGCCTCAAAGGATACCTTGACAATTGGAAGTTTTCAATTAGAAATAGCTTTAGCCCATGAGAATAATTTATCACACGATGCTTCTTACTCTTCTAATAAGATTATGTACAAAGGTCAAGTATTATATGTCTAGTACTCAATCGTGACATTAATCATAAGAGTCAACATTGCTTCAGGCATAACTATATGTCCCCAAAGATGTTGCATAAGGCTATCGAGTGCATAGTAATATCATATAGGGAGCAAGCTCATTAAGTAATTGGTATGTAATGCTTATGTTGGTTCACACACTTTCATATCTCTGTATAAAGTATGTTAACTCAGTATATGATCTACCATTCGCAGGGATATCCATTCACGCAGCAACTATCTGCATTCACACTCTATCCATTCACACGACAGCCATTCACACAGCACTCACGGCAGCCTTTCACATGGTCAGCCATTCGCAATCAGCAATTCATTTCACTTGGCAGCCATTCACGGTGAGCAATTCACAGGTATAAGCCATTCGGGCGAAAGCCATTCGGGCACACCCATTCACATGCCATTCAGGCGAAAGCCACTCATTCACATGCTATTCGGGCGAAAGCCATTCGAGCACACCCATTCACATGCCATATGGGCGAAAGCCATTCGGGCACACCCATTCACATGCCATTCGGGCGAAAGCCACTCGGGCACACTCATTCACATGCTATTCGGGCGAAAGCCATTCGAGCACAACTATCTGCATTCAAACTCTATCCATTCACACGACAGCCATTCACACAGCATTCACGGCAGCCATTCACATGGTCAGCCAATCGCAATCAGAAATTCATTTCACTTGGCCAGTCATTCACGGTGAGCAATTCACAGGTATAAGCCATTCGGGCGAAAGCCATTCGGGCACACCCATTCACATGCCATTCAGGCGAAAGCCATTCGAGCACACCCATTCACATGCCATATGGGCGAAAGCCATTCGGGCACACACATTCACATGCCATTCGGGCGAAAGCCATTCGGGCACACCCATTCACATGGTGAGCCATTCACTGGCGTAAGCCAATCGGGCGTAAGCCAACATGGCTTACGCCAATCGGGCGTAAGCCAACATGGTTTATGCCAATCGGGCGAAAGCCACTCGGGCACATCCATTCACATGGTGAGCCACTCGGGCGAAAGCCACTCGGGCACATCCATTCACATGGTGAGCCACTCGGGCGAAAGCCACTCGGGCGAAAGCCACTCGGGCACATCCATTCACATGGTGAGCCAATCGACACCAACTGGCAGCTTAGTCTGACCCATTTGTTGGCCAAATAAATATATATTTATTAATCTATACCGGTGTTTCTGTGTTGTTTATAAATGCTGCATTCCTGTAATGGGACAATTAGAGACCCTATGATTACCAGATTGGAAACAATTGTAACAGTAATTGGAGGTCAGAAAATAGTGGTAATTATTTCCTGATTAGTCTTTTTAAAGATCTTTCACCATGTTATAAACTCTGCCTATTTTCCAATTCAATACAAAATATCCAAAAATATTTGCATGGGTACAAAGGTGAGATTAATTTTCTAGTATGACATGAAGAAACCAGATACCTCAGTCATGCCTTTCTGGAGATATTTCCGTGCCATTCTCTCCGTGCTGGGACTGTTGTCACTGAGGGAGTATACAATAGTTTTACTCTGTTTCCTGTTGGCGAAGTCTGTGAACAGTCGCTCGGCCAGCTCACCCTCCATTGAGAACAGGAGAAGTATAGGTGAGGTAGGGCTGCTCTGACGGAGTAGATAGGACATATCTATACCCACATCTCCTATATACCTAAAACAGAAGAGAGTGACAAGATTTACAGATAACTTATAGTCTACCGATATGTCATGATAACAGATTACATGTAAGATGACAAACGACCATTCTCTACAGCATAAGAACATGACAATGGCCATAGAAAATTATTCACATAAATTCAAACCCTTAAAAATACTATTTGGCATTTTGTACATGCTAGTTGAAAAGTTTATACAGAAGGCATTCTCACATTTGAACAGTTTCGATAAACCTTTACAGAAACTCTATGATTGGTTGGATTTTCTTGCAGTTATCCACACAAGCCAATGAAAATGCAGGATTTCCATTTGAAAATTTGAATTGACCAATCAAATGCTTAAAAACTGAAAGATATCCCATGATGCACCGTTGTTACTATAGAACTCCATCACAGTGGATCAAAACTGGTATCCCACCATGCTCTAACCAATGACATCTATTAGGTTCATAGTCACAATATCAGAGGTTGGAGTAAAGGGCATTTGAAATCTGTAAAATGGAAGATTCATCGAAATTTTGTATCATTTAGATGTAGTTGAATGGCTATGAAATTTGCCAAATATCTAGAATTCCAGATAAATCGGGACTGCAATATTCAAATTTACATACTTCTTGCCGAGTACTGCGGTGACAAAGAGGCTGGCGGCCTGCATGATGCGGTCGCTCCTCACTGCTCTGATGACGCATAGCCTCTGTACAGGATTGTACTGCTCGTCCATCTTGTCGGGTAGGCTCTGCTTCTCGGGCATATCATTCTCGCAGAGGTTTCGCCACTGCATCTCTCGCCCGTCCTTGGGCATGCGATCGAACATGTCTTGGAACCACTCAAAATGGCAGCCCATTATCTGAAGATTATGGAACTGGTCATCGGTCATCCAATCAAACGGTTTCTTGGCCTGAGCAATCTTGCTGTCTGTAGTCGGAGGAATGCCCATCGCAGACATGACCATGGCGGCATAGTTAGGGGAGACCAGGTACTCCCTCTCACCTACTAACATGTGACCCACAGAATCCTCTACCTGATGTGGAAATAAAAGATACACTCTGATTACATATATGTTCAGTGAAAGGGCATAAATATCAAACTGACAAAAAAAAAATATCTACCTGGACAGTCAAAAACATCCTAATGACGAAAGAGCAACGAATCACTCACCTCAAATATCTTTTACAGAAGCAGAGCAGAGGGATGATAAATAAATAAACTTTATAATAGATCCTTAATTAACTCTCTTGTATTAATATCCCCTTTGATAGGCAAATTTGAGTGAGAAGTAATTTTGGGCGACAGGCAATTATATTATATTATTTGTTGGCCTCACATGATGAGCTCACCACTGTACAGTCTACTATAAATTTGTATAAATATTGTTCTGAAGAACACATGAATTCTCGTGAATTCTCGGTTAGGGCAATCCCGCGCTCTAAAATGGAAGCGAAAAAGGTTGTTTTTGCTCAATAACTTTGGATTCCTTCTTAACCAATATTTCAAAACTTCAGGCACATTAATCTCTCTATTGTTCCATGTCCTAAAATTAAGTTGTCAATTGCAGAACAAGTCAATGGGTGACAGATATTTAGCCTATTATTATGTAAATTAGATAGAGGACAATTTATTTTTTTACTACCACTTGATGGGGATATATAATGTGTGTGTGTGCCTCAAGAGGATTTTGCTGAATACATTATGTGAACTGATTTATTGAACAAAAATGACCTTTCTTACCACCATTTTAGAGAGTGGGATTGCCCTAACCTGTTACAGGCTACACTGCCAAACTCAAGTGTATCCAGGATTTCTTACCTGTTTGGAACAACTGATTGTCAATTCAAATATCTAAAAAGAAATCCAGTATTTTCATTGGCCTTTGCAGAAAATTTGAAACACACCCAGCCAATCAATGAGTAAAGGTCCATCGCTATGTACTAACCTCAAGGGCCAGGAGAAGAGAGTAAAGGAATCGATCCCGCTCCATGATGGCTCTGACAGTACTCATGAATGAACTGTGTGTTAGTCTCTCGACCACCGCCTTCACAGCAGCCCTGAAATAATTTAACAGAATCATGATCAATAAATATGATGAAAGACCATCCAGAACTTCGAACAAAACAATTACAGAATATTTCTGGGAATCTGGTATCTACAGGTGTGTGAAGAAACAAAATCTCGGAGTTTTTTTGTAATGTGTTGTTGTTGTTGTTCAATTCCTAATCAGCTCAAACCAGCTCATTCTGCAGAATTACTCCAGATCCAGTACCTCGTATACCCCCATGTTATCCAATGATGAAGTACTCACAGCATGTGTCATGACGCAGTGGCGTGAGAACGACATTTTTGAAAAGCGACAAATTTAGAACCAGGGCTATTTCAATGCGTTTTCGCTGCAGCACGTCGTCGAATCGCCTGCTGTGGAAATTTGCCAATAATGATTAGATGTCGTGCGCATGCAGTGGAAATGGCCTTTTAAAGGTTACAATATAAATTAGCGGAAGGGCTGACCTTTCAGAATGACTGATAGCGAAGTCATAGACGGCGAGGAACTGTGTGAAGGAGGTCTGGTAGAGTGGATTGAGATCCCTCATGTACTGACAGGTGTCGAAACAGACGGCCCCTCGTCTGGCGATGACACGGTAACTCTCCCGTGCTCTCATGATGGAGCCCTCACTCGTCTCTACACGACTCTGGCTGTAATCATTGATATAGGGGCAGTACTAATTAAATAGTGTCATCCAAGCAACTACGGTAATCCCTCTAATAATTCAATCACAGGAAGTTGAATTTCCCACCATAAATAAGGGGGTGGTCAAATGTATTAGAACAGGAAGTTGACGAAATGGTTCAAAATCAAGCAAAAAACATCACCTTTGTTACAATTGATTTGTTATTTGGGGTTGATTGAATTTTGATAGGGGGATTATTAGAGGAATTACCATACTCAAGTTACAAGTTCAGTGAATCTGCCCAAAATTGAAGCTGGTCCAAGATGATGGGCATAATCTGCTGATAATTCACTTATTAAAAATTCAAAAATAAAACGCTGAAATAATAAAGAAATAATACATTATGATCTGTATGATTTTGGACAACTTCCTATTCTAATAAATTACATCACATGCCTAATATACTGGCAGGAAATTTCAGTTCCTTTGATTGTATTATTACAGGGTTTAACGTATCTAAATTGATTTTAGGAAATATAAGAAGACAGATGATGAAAAGCATGAAATTCTGAATAAAAACAAAGAATTGACAACAGGATCAAGCGATTGAATACAATTTATATGAACTGAATTTTGCATCATAAATGATTATCAAACTCACTGAGTGGCATTTGGAAGATGACCAACTTAATTAACTTACTTTAAATGTTTGATAACATGGATAGAATCTTCCACAAAACGTCAAACTATTTGAAATAGAGAAGTTTGTTTTGAATTTTTTTTTTTTAGAGATTAATTGAAGTCAAAGTTTCATGCAAATCCAAACGTACCTTTCCTCTGTCTCATCATACTGTTTCTTGAGGTCGGCCAATTTCTTGGTGGCGTTAAGTTCGTTCATCAGACGGACATCACTCGAGAGGTTCTCTAACATCTGCTGTTCTATCTTGTGTAGGAATTTCATGTTCACCATCTTTTCCTGTTGTCCAAATAAAAAAAAGTTCATAAATTTTGTTTTTTTCAAACTCCACTGTTTGACAATGAACTGCAAATGAACAAATTAAACTTTACATTCGATAATGGTGGGAACAGATGCCGGCGAACTGACAAGAAGTCATAATAACTTAATCTTTGGAGTTAAGGAATTTGGCATTCCAAATAACACCAGAATAAACTATTCTCAAGATCAGTGCATATTGGGCAGCAGCCTCAACATAAGCTCCTATTCTAAACTGGCGAAAGTGAAACTGATCTTGATTAAATTTGCCAGTAACATAGAACAAATTCTTTGACAGAATAGCAATATACACAAATTCTTTTTCATTACATAATTATATATTTTTTTAAATATGGATAGTTGCTTCACAGTAAAGTAAATTTGAACAAAACCATACATGTCGCAGAGTTGTCCGTTCATCCTCCAGTCTGGACTTTTCTTTCGCCATGAATCGATCGAGTAGCTCCTCCTCGACACAGTGGCGAGACTGCTGGAAGAATAGCGGTGAGGCATACGCAGCCAAATTGTGGGGAACTTGATATGGCTCTGTGGTCGTGTGCATGAACAGGCGGAATTTGGGTTCCACCTCAACTTCATGGTCACCCACCTGTAAACAGCGAAAACCAGTAGTAAAGTTATCAACAATTTCATAATGAGAGTACGAACAATCCCTTATTAAATCAATCACCGTATTGCAATTCAATCACCGGACAAAATTCAATCAGCTGTTCTAATCATTTGATCACCCTCTAAAATCACTGAAATAAAACTGATTTTCTGCAGGATTTTGGACCATTTTAATCACTTCCTGTTCTGATGAATTTGATCACCCCCCGATTTTGTGGTGGGCAATTACAAGGGATTTACTGTGCTACATGTATTTGGAATTGAACAAAATTTGTTTTGCTGAAGAAATGTGTGTACCAATTACAAGAGACATTATGGCGTAATTGGTTCGTTGTTCAAATCGCCTCAGTAGCACAGGAAAATGAAGTCACCGCTATTACATGTGCATTTGAGTGGTTGAACAGGGTCTATGCAAGACAGACCGTGGTGTTCAGGATGGTGGCCATGATCAGAGTACTTACCATGACTTTGAATGGAGTTTTACAGTGAATGAACTGAGAGCACTTCTGGATGGTATCTCTGAATCTCTTATCTCGGGCTAAGGCCTTCACGTCACAGTCCGTCACCAGGAGGGGAGAGCCATCGGACAGACAGTTCTCCAACTGAGACCTCATTTCCTGTCAAAAATACAATATAATCTTGATTTCTTTACACTAATATATCTGATCAATTTGATCAGCAAAAAGACAAGAGTAAACTTGTCAATCAGTATAATACAATTTCAAGTATTTTGATCATGGAATGAAATTTGCCACTTGAAAAGAAGAAATGAGGCCAGTTGAAACTGATTTTGATTTGTCTTGGACAAGACATTCCATCACATTATCTGGGAACATATTAAGCATAGTTGCAGTGACTGAACAACCCTTTTTCCTGTGTGTTTTAACCCACGTGTGGCATACATTTCCTGATATGGAGCACTACATCCTAGAATACATCTTACAATGATGACTTTAAACACTGCTTTCTCTGCACCCTTGGGATTTTAAGAGTGCAACCACATGCCATTTGGCTTCATGAATATGCCAGCCACATTCCAGAGATTCATAGACAAATGTATCTATGACCTTCAAATTAAAAAGTGTTTCATCAATATAGATGATATTGTCATTTTCCCCAAGAGTTTTTGGGAAAGACTTGGCAAATTTTAAAAGCTAATATCATAGTACATAGAGGATAAAACAAATCCTGGGACCACCATGAAAGGATTGCATTGTTAGCTTAGTTATTGTTTTTGGCCCAAAACTTCCTATCAATTTAGTCTACTCACGTGGTACTTGACTTCGACTAGTCCCTTGTTCTTCATGTAGTAGTTGAGCCAGTCAATGGCCCTACTGGTGGGATCACAGATCAGGGGCCAGGCTGTCATTGTATCCTCCTGCATCAGGTAACAGGCATTCTCCAGGATCAGTCGTGTGATCGGTAACTCCAGGATTGTCAGATTCATTACATCCAGCTTCAAGATACATAAACACACGTATAGCAATACTGTATAAAACGTTGATTCTTTTTGTGAGAATTTCAAGACTGGACAGATGTAGAATAAATAAAGTAATGAAAACAGTAATGGCAAATTCATAATACTGTGGATAGCTTACCACAGAAAATACATCACAATAGAAAGATGCAAATGGAATTCATACTGAGTCACCAATGTGAGCAACAGACTTGACAGGAGGACATCAACGAAACAGCAACAAAGACTCACTTTTGTGTAAAGAAATTCTATGAGTTCCATGTTTCTGAAGAGTTGTTTTTTGTGCAAAGGTAGGCCGTGGTGTTCACAAACTTGTATGTAGAACTCTCCCATTCTCCGTCTGTGAACAGAATATGGCAGTGAACATGGTGAACAATGAAAGCACACAAACATGAATAGGGTGAATCATCAGAAGGTGAAACAGTAATCGCATGCAAAAAGAAACTGACAGTGATTGATCA
The DNA here is from genome assembly GCA_036873755.1 of Hanleya hanleyi. NCBI lineage: Eukaryota > Metazoa > Mollusca > Polyplacophora > Lepidopleurida > Hanleyidae > Hanleya > Hanleya hanleyi. The sequence continues at coordinate 135,039 of JAVTVY010047414.1, read as the reverse complement.
AATTTGAAATACAATATAATGGATACAAAATACCATATCACATACGGAACTGTGCATTTCTGTTCCATATCTCGCATTACAACTGTACCTTCTCAGACAATAATGAAACTGTGACAAAGTGAATACAGCCATTAGATAACATTTTTAAAGCAAGAGTAATCTGTGAAGAGAATATCTAGTTTTACAAGGAGCTTTTTTCAAGATAAAGTAAAAGGGGTACAGGCATGACAGATCAAAAACATACACAACAACATTATGTAGATTGTCGCATGCGCATTTCGTGAACTTCCCTTTACTAGTTTCTGAGATATTACCATAACAGTTTCATGCATGACAATCAACAACTGATATGGTGTAGATGAGGTATTTATGAATATCCACACACTAAAGTATATATCATATATAAAACAATCTATTTTGGCATTTTGGGGGGCAGAGGGCAAATTCCTCCCGAACTAGCATACATATAGCATACAAGCGTCTAGTCCGTCATTCATAATTCAGCCGTCGTCCATTAAAGAATATCCGCGTCCATAATCCAAAGACCTATTTCATATCCATATAACAGTATTAGTACCAAATTCAAAAAGACAATCATAGTATACATAAACATAGGCTAGTTTCCTGCAAGAGAGAAGCGGTCAACAGTTTTCAATGATGCCGACAAGACATCATGATGTTCCAAAAATATAAAATCCGTATCGCTGATCAGTATTCTTAATCCATAATAATCGTTGTAAAGTCGTTACCTAGAGAATGATGTATCTCAGTCACTGTTCATATGAGCACCATGTCACAGAGGTCAGGGGTCAAGGCAAGTGTTTAGCACTGCCATGAACAGATACCTACCCTAAATGCTATTAGCTGATGTACAGTCACAGGGCTGCCGAGAGCAAGCATGATGATGTCTCAAGATTTTTGGGCTGCTGATGAAAAGCATGTCAATGATGTCCCGGAGTCACTGAGCTTAAGTCGTTAATTATCAACTTTGGAGGGAAAGGGACAGGGTAGTTCCCCCCCAAAAAGGCGAAATCACGTGCAGCTGACCTGCATCAGAGCACATCTGCAATGAGTTAGGTTAGAGAGATTGAATTGTGGTTGACCCCTCATTAACTCCATCAAACCAGTAACCTGGCAGATTTTAACACGTTAATTGTAATAATATTACCTGGTGTCAGTATTGAAAGGTCCACAGTAGGTGAGGTAAGCCGAGGCGGTTACACAGTTGGCCAAGAGACGTTCATTACCATCATTCTCCTTCACATGTTGTCTCCACTGACTCTCCTGGTTACTCAAACTGATCAGGAAAACAAAAAATTAAACGTCAAGCACTTATACCACCCTCATTATAGGCAAATACACTGAACCTGTCTAAATCTGACACCTGAATTAATATTCAATCTTTTCTAACAAATTGTCTATACGATCCCGAGTGCCAACAATCTGCATAGATCCAATGTTCCACATAGCTTGATCAAGGGACAGGAATTCCCACTAGAGAGGAGAACCCTTGCCTGTAGCTCGAACATGTTCAGTGGCATGGTGTTTCGCTCTCATTCCATGATCAAGCTCACATTTTCCCCACAATAGTTGAGTTATCACTACAATTACTACATTGACGGTTTTAATATTCTATGGTCGAAGAGCAGGGAGGCTCAGTAGGTACCCAGTTATCTTGTATTATATATAAGATGTAATAATAATGATATTACATAGTGTTCATGCTCCCGATATGTAATAGGTCCAGAGATGTTGGACACATACCAGAGTGATCAACTGTGTCTAACACTTATAACGGAATCATGGAATAAACACGCCATGACCAGTGCACATGAGTCCAGCTTCTGATGCTCATACATTCACATGTGCATTCTGATTAGACTCATCAGCGACTGGTTCATCCTGATTGGACTGATCAGCGGCTGGCTCATTCTGATTGGACTGATCAGCAATTAGCTCATTCTGATTGGACTGATCAGCGACTGGCACATTCTGATTGGACTGATGAAAGACTGGCACATTCGGATTGGACTGATCAGCGACTGGCTCATTCTGATTGGACTGATCAGCGACTGGTTCATTCTGATTGGACTGATCAGCGACTGGTTCATTCTGATTGGACTGACCAGCGACTGGTTCATTCTGATTGGACTGATCAGCGACTGGCTCATTCTCATTTGACTGATCAGCACCTGGCTCATTATGATTGGACTGATCAGCGACTGGTTCATTCTGATTGCACTGATCAGCGACTGGTTCATTCTGATTGGACTGATCAGCGACTGGTTCATTCTGATTGGACTGATCAGTGACTGGCTCATTCTGATTGGACTGATCACGACTGACTCATACTGATTGGACTGATCAGCGACTGGCTGATTCTGATTGGACTGATCAGCGACTGACTCATACGGATTGGACTGATCAGCGACCGGCTCATTCTGATTGGACTGGTCAGCGACCGACTCATACTGATTGGACTGATCAGCGACTGGCTCATTCTGATTGGACTGGTCAGCGACCGACTCATACTGATTGGACTGATCAGCGACTGGCTCATTCTGATTGGACTGATCAGCGACTGGTTCATTCTGATTGGACTGATCAGCGAATGGCTCATTCTGATTGGACTGATCAGCGACTAGCTCATTCTGATTGGACTGATCAGTGAATGGTTCATTCTGATTGGACTGATCAGAGACTGACTCATACTGATTGGACTGATCAGTGAATGGTTCATTCTGATTGGTCTGATTAGCGACTGACACATACTGATTGGACTGAACAGTGACTGGCTCATTCTGATTGGACTGATCAGTGACTGGCTCATTCTGATTGGACTGATCAGCGACTGACTCATATTGATTGGACTGATCAGAGACTGGCTCATTCTGATTGAGTGTAATACATGAAGATATGATGGGGATATAGAAGACAAACCTTTCCACCATTTCTGTAGCTGCTTTCAGTCTCTCGTTCATGGACTGGAGCTCAATCTCGAGCGAGTGTTTCTGTACGACAGCCTTGTCAAACTCCGTCTGTAGTTTGTAGACCTCCTCCTTGACACGGGGCAGGTCAGCCTCTGTGTAATCCTGGTCAGGTTCAGGGGTCAGTTCTTGGTCAACTTCCGCAGGCTACAATCACCGACAACATTCTATAAGATTCTTTTTGTACTTTCCAACATTCAGCTAAAATTCATAATCTAAGGCCTAGCTAACAGTCTAGCTAAAAGCTGCAGCATATTGGCACTATGGGCTACATCATGAGAAGGCAATTTGTGGATCTCGTCTTAAATTGGATCATGTTCCAATGAGTTGGGGGCAGTGACCTTGACCCTTCGACCTCAGTCTTGGTATCCGACACACCACACCCCACTGCGCTTATGCATCCACTCAAGAAAATCAGATTTTTAATGATTTCATTATTTTTTTATCCCAATAAGGATCCAAAGTATAATCATGTACCAGATTCCAGCTCTTTCAGAGACAATGTACCATAATCGAATATGGCCCACCCTATTCTGTCCATTCAATCGGATATGAAATTCACAATGAAATGATCTGAACAATATCATGCAAGCTCCATCCTGATTATATATGTTTGCGCAATGCAAGAGAGAGAGGGAGGGAATTAAGGTTAAACATTGCATTCAGCAATATTTCAGCTATATAGCGATGATTTTGTGCAATGAACGGTCCATCATCCTTCTAAGAGGGATGAACACTGTAGAGGTCATGAAGAGACATCTTTGCAAAATGTGTAACTTCATGCTTTATTCATAATTAATCTAGCTGGAATTTTTTCCTCTACTATTTGATAAATGGAAAAATCGTATATCACGTCCATCATGTCTAAAATGAATTCAGATAGGAATATATCGTGGAAGGAGGCACAGATGAAACAGTACTATATTAAATGGTACAGATGTTACAGCACAAACCTTGATAAAGGATTCCAATTCTTCTCTCTGAAAGTCCGCCCAGGAGATTAAAATACATACATTACATAGGATCTATAACAGTATAACCGTTATTGTATTTTAGACTGGGTATCCTAAGATGTTCGCCTTTACTTTACATTCACCTGCTTTACATAACACAATGATGATTATCTGTTGGCAATGTCGGATCAGGCTCTGAGCTTATCTCACAATAAATATTTCTCATTTCCTAAACATGGAAAATGTATCTGAAGAAAGCGAAATACATTTGATGGATGGGTTGAAAATTTATTTTGTTAAATAGGATCTGGTTACTGTAGTAAATGAAGAGCCCCATGAAAACAAGGTTGAATGCAAATTGGCATCATCCAATAATAACAATTCTGAATAAGAAATTAGGGTAATTTCATCTCAATTTTAATGAATTATGATGTTATCATATTCAATTTATTAGTCTGGTTCCATGTTTCAATTTTCGGGTTATGCGAGTTACAGTCACGAATAGCTCATGCAGTCCAAATAAATCTACACTAGACACATGTATACTAGGCTATTCCTAATTATCCCAAACAACTACCATTTCCAATAAACTAGGAAATGATGTGAATCACACTGTTCTAGTATCAATTACACAGAACTATGCACAAAAACAATGGACAGATGAAATTTAATTAAAAAGATGAACGATCAAAGTTTGGGTATGAGATTACACACATAATTCTAAGATGTAATTTCTATGTCACGATGATCACATTGATGCATGAGAGACAACTAAAGGACTCAAGGATATGAAGTCAAGTTCTCGTACCCAAAGACATGGGATCTCGGTTCAAACCTTGCACATGCATACTGAACTAGAACTAAGAATATCAAAGCTATGCTCTATGTTAATGGGGTACAACTATGTCACCTTTCTTCTTTCTGCTTCCTTCAGACAAACAAAGGCAAAAAAGAGATGAACAAATACTAGTTGAAATATTACAGAAGACAAAACTAGCAGCGGACAAGAGAGATGAAGACTGAAAATACTTGAATCTCAGAGAGACATAGATGAAAGAGTTCTGATTGTTCCCTCAGTGGTCAATATAATCTTTCTTCTCCAAATAGGTGAGTGAGTGAGTGATTTAGGGTTTAACGTCACGTTCAGCATTATTTCGACGATGTAGCGATGATATAACTAACTACTATCTCTGATTAGCTGGACATGCGCAACTAAGTACAGCCATCATGTAGAGGAAATTAGTCTTCCCCTCCAATAGCAGATTACACAGCATTTTCACACCGAAAAAATCCTCCATAATGATATGGTACCATAGCAGTACCATCTATGGACACAGTGTATATGGTGCCGATATGGAAATCTATACTAAATTTGGAGAAAATGCCTCTGTGTGTAGATCTCTCAATGAAGAACAGAAAAGTGAATTTTGGCAATTAGGATAACACTTGTATACAGTCCAGGACCCTAAAATCATCAAAATGATATTCCATCCATCCTATAGCAGCACATATCTTATTGCTCTGATCTGTATTCATGTCTAGAAGTGCTTTTCACAGCCACCATGGTTATGCAGGTTGGGTGAGGTTTCGGGCATGCTGAGATGACAACAGTAGGTTTGACCTATAAACACATTATAAATTACTTTCCCCATTACAACATAACCCTGTACATACCATGTTATCTTTCTCTCTTTGCAAGCGTTCATTTTCCTCAATCTCCCTCTTCAGTTCTTGGAGTTTCTCCAAGGCTCCTTTCAGGGGTCCGCAGCGCCGAGTGTATTCAACGATAGCAATGGCATACTGGACCAGAGTGGCACAGTCTTCGCTGGAGTAGCGGGCAGAGGCTATCGTGATCCCACCTCGACCATCAGGGGAAGGTGTTCTACGGTGGGCGGGGAAATTCTTCTCTGTGAAACAGGTACAATAGCTTACAATTAAGTTTGGTACAATACTAAAGACTCTGCATCAGAAAGAACTAGCAACGACTGTGACAAGTTAAAATTTCAATGAGGTACTGGTTACTGACACAGGCACAGGTCCTACACTGCTTCTATTTATCAATTTTTATCGACACAGGAAACGTTTATCTACATATGAGAGAGGGAAAATGCATCCAAGTGAGATGCTCACCTAATTGAGCCCACTTCGCGCTGTTGGAGTACGATGATGTTGATTTGCTGAGAACCATGCACACAAAATCTGCACATCACATGTTTATCTCTAATGCAATCAGAGGGTATATCTGACAGTAGGAGGTCTACAATGTGATACCACGAGGATGGTTCCGTCCCAACTTACCAGCAGCATTCTCCAGGAGGGTGCCCTCTCCAGTCACACCTAACTGACCATCCCTCCCCATAGCCAGGTAACTCTCCACCGCTGTATAATAAACAACAGGTATATCATATATATAAACTGAATATAAAAATGATGACCAGATTATAACAAATCTTAGGCGGTCAACAGTCAACATATCAGCTTCACATACCAGCTCCATGTCCAGCATTCATCACATAACGTCAAACGGGTTAGGCTAATCCCACTCTGATAATTCAATCACAGGAAGTGAAATTTCCCACCATAAAATCTGGAGGTGATCAAATTCATTAGAACAAAAAGTTGAAATAAATGATCCAAAATCGCACAGATAATCTATTATTTCTTTGTTATTTCAATGATTTTAGAGAATGATCAAATTTATTAGAAGAGTCGATTTAAATTTTGTCCCCTATATTTAGGGTGATTGAATTTTGATAGGGGGATTGAATTATTAGACGGATTACCACATTCCTACATTCAGACTCAGACTTTTGTGATTCAACAGCAAGAACTTTCACGAAAACACTTTGGTTTGGCAGCACTTCATATTCTTGTGTTTAATGAATCAATATTGGGTGCTTTATTTGAAATGAATAAGAAGATTTTTGACCTGAATGATAACAAGCGTTCTGAGAACCCCAACATCTCGCCTTGCGGGGTCATCCGCCAAAGGTGCAGCAGTATTGAAAGCATACATGTAGAGCAAACAATAAGGTCTGGAATAAGTGATGCGGTACAGACAATAATGTCTGGAATAGATTATCTGGCACAGACAATAACATCAGTCCCATGTGGGATTACTGGCAAAAGTTAATCCCATGTAGGATGGATAGGTCAGTGCAGTCGGATTACTGGTACATAGGGCATTCCAGTGTGAGATTACTGCTGGGTGGACCAGTCCATGTTATTACTGATGGATAGTCCTCTGTGGGATTACTGCTGGATAGTCCAGTCCCAAGTGGGATTACTACCATCACCATCATGGTATGGATGGTAGTGATGGTATGGATGGTAGTGATGGTATGGATGGTATTGATGGTAGTGATGGTATGGATGGTATTGATGGTAGTGATGGTATGGATGGTAGTGATGGTATGGATGGTAGTGATGGTAGGAATGGTATGGATGGTAGTGATGGTATGGATAGTAGTGATGGTAGAAATGGTAATGATGGTATGGATGGTAGTGATGGTATAGATGGTATGGATAGTAGTGATGGTATGGATGGTATGGATGGTAGGGATGGTATAGATGGTATGGATAGTAGTGATGGTAGGAATGGTATAGATGGTATGGATAGTAGTGATGGTAGGAATGGTATGGATGGTAGTGATGGTATGGATGGTAGGGATGGTATGGATAGTAGTGATGGTATGGATGGTAGTGATGGTATGGATGGTAGTGATGGTATAGATGGTAGTGATGGTATGGATGGTAGTGATGGCATGGATGGTAGTGATGGTATGGATGGTAGTGATGGTATGGATGGTATGGATGGTAGGGATGGTATGGATGGTAGGGATGGTAGGAATGGTAGTGATGGTACGGATGGTATGGATGGTAGGGATGGTATGGATGGTAGGGATGGTATGGATGGTAGTGATGGTATAGATGGTAGTGATGGTACGGATGGTAGTGATGGCATGGATGGTAGTGATGGTAGGAATGGTAGTGATGGTATGGATGGTAGTGATGGTATGGATGGTAGTGATGGTAGGAATGGTAGTTATGGTATGGATGGTAGTCATGGCATGGATGGTAGTGATGGTAGTGATGGTATGGATGGTAGTGATGGTATGGATGGTAGTGATGGTAGGAATGGTATGGATGGTAGTGATGGTATGGATGGTAGTGATGGTATGGATGGTAGTGAAGGTAGGAATGGTATGGATGGTAGTGATGGTATGGATGGTAGTGATGGTAGGAATGGTAGTGATGGTATGGATGGTATGGATGTGATGGTATGGATGGTAGTGAAGGCATGGATGGTAGTGATGGTATGGATGGTAGTGATGGTATGGATGGTAGTGATGGTAGGAATGGTAGTTATGGTATGGATGGTAGTGATGGTATGGATTGTAGTGATGGTATGGATGGTAGGATGGCATGGATGGTAGTGATGGTATGGATGGTAGTGATGGTATGGATGGTAGTGATGGTAGGAATGGTAGTTATGGTATGGATGGTAGTGATGGCATGGATGGTAGTGATGGTATGGATGGTAGTGATGGTAGGAATGGTATGGATGATAGGAATGGTAGTGATGGTATGGATGGTAGTGATGGTATGGATGGTAGTAAAGGTAGGAATGGTATGGATGGTAGTGATGGTATGGATGGTAGTGATGGTAGGAATGGTAGTGATGTTATGGATGGTATGGATGTGATGGTATGGATGGTAGTGAAGGTATGGATGGTAGTGATGGTATGGATGGTAGTGATGGTAGGAATGGTAGTTATGGTATGGATGGTAGTGATGGTATGGATGGTAGTGATGGTATGGATTGTAGTGATGGTATGGATGGTAGGATGGCATAGATGGTAGTGATGGTATGGATGGTAGTGATGGTATGGATGGTAGTGATGGTAGGAATGGTAGTTATGGTATGGATGGTAGTGATGGTATGGATGGTAGTGATGGTATGGATAGTAGTGATGGTAGAAATGGTAGTGATGGTATGGATGGTAGTGATGGTATAGATGGTAGTGATGGTATGGATGGCAGTGATGGCATGGATGGTAGTGATGGTAGTGATGGTATGGATGGTAGTGATGGTATGGATGGTAGTGATGGTAGGAATGGTATGGATGGTAGTGATGGTATGGATGGTATGAATGGTAGTGATGGTATGGATGGTATGGATAGTAGTGATGGTATGGATGGTAGTGATGGTATGGATGGTAGGAATGGTATGAATGGTAGTGATGGTATGGATAGTAGTGATGGTATGGATGGTAGTGATGGTATGGATGGTATGAATGGTAGTGATGGTATGGATGGTATGGATAGTAGTGATGGTATGGATGGTAGTGATGGTATGGATGGTATGGATAGTAGTGATGGTATGGATGGTATGGATGGTAGTGATGGTATGGATGGTATGGATAGTAGTGATGGTATGGATGGTAGTGATGGTATGGATGGTAGTGATGGTATGGATGGTAGTGATGGTAGGAATGGTAGTGATGGGTAGGAATGGTAATGATGGTATGGATGGTAGTGATGGCATGGATGGTAGTGATGGTATGGATGGTAGTGATGGTAGGAATGGTAGCGATGGTATGGATGGTAGCGATGGTATGGATGGTAGTGATGGTATGGATGGTAGTGATGGTATGGATGGTAGTGATGGTAGGAATGGTAGTTATGGTATGGATGGTAGTGATGGTATGGATGGTATATGGATGGTAGTGATGGTATGGATGGTAGTGATGGTAGGAATGGTATGGATGGTAGTGATGGTATGGATGGTAGTGATGGTAGGAATGGTAGTGATGGTATGGATGGTAGTGATGGTATGGATGGTATCACAGGTACATCTTTTAATCATAAGAAACATGTGTACCAAGTTTCATAATCATTCAATGACAGCTGACAACTGCAGCAAACTGTGGTGTACAGATGTACATGTGCACTTCGGCTAAACGCAAAACTCAATCAGTTGCCATAATTTGGAGAAAAATTAATATTTCATCTCAAAAATAGCACAAATAAATCCTCCAATCATAAGAAACATTTGTACCAAGTTTCGTAATCATCCAATGAGAGCTGACAACTGCAGCAAACTTATCATGTACATGTATATGTATACATGTAGAGGCCTACATGTACAATTTACCTAAACAGAAAACTCTTCATTTGCCATAATTTGGAGAAAAATTAATATTTCTTGTCAAAAATAGCACAGGTACATCCTCTAATCATAAGAAACATGTGTACCAAGTTTCATAATGATCCAATGACAGCTGACAACTGGAGCAAAGTTACCATGTAGATGTATATGTATACATGTAGAGGCCTGTATGTACAATTTACCTAAACAGAAAACTCTTCATTTGCCATAATTTTGAGAAAAATTAATATTTCTTCTCAAAATAGCACAGGTACATCCTCTTATCATAAGAAACATGTGTACCAAGTTTCATAATCATCCAATGACAGCTGACAACTGGAGCAAACTTACCATGGACATGTATATGTACAATTTACCTAAACAGAAAACTCTTCATTTACCATAATTTGGAGAAAAATTAATATTTCTTGTCAAAAATAGCACAGGTACATCCTCTAATCATAAGAAACATGTGTACCAAGTTTCATAATCATCCAATGACAGCTGACAACTGGAGCAAAGTTACCATGTAGATGTATATGTATACATGTAGAGGCCTACATGTACAATTTACCTAAACAGAAAACTCTTCATTTGCCATAATTTTGAGAAAAATTAATATTTCTTCTCAAAAATAGCACAGGTACATCCTCTTATCATAAGAAACATGTATACCAAGTTTCATAATCATCCAATGACAGCTGACAACTGCAAGAAACTTTCCAAGTACAGATGTACATGTGCACTTCAGCTAAACGCAAAACTCATTCATAGGGATTTTAACATTAGAGTACCCCAGGGGTAGTACCCCCAGGTGGCATACCCACCCCCCATATTTTTTATATTTTTTTTATATTTTTTCTAATTTTTCTAGATTTTTTTTTAACTTGCTAAACCAAAAACCCATTCATTTCCAGACAGGGGACACCGACACCGACACCGACACCGACGACGACATCCTCTTTCCCCCTCTCACAATATCTCCCCTTTACTTCGTAAGGCGAGATAAAAACCAATCCATTCATACAACATGAAATCTCTAGTTTTAGGTGATGGATTGGTTTAACCTGGTTGATCTACTAGGAGATAAAAAAATCGATCACCTGGACCAAAAATCAGGGGATAAATTTTTTGATCCCCCCGTGCTGTCTTATTTCGAGGCCTGTTCAACGTTTTAGGGAAAACCCCTGATTGGGATTAAATATCGCAATTCAGATCTCGTTCATTCCAAATTAGGAAGGATATGGATTATTTAAATTGACAAAAATATTTTCATAACTGAAACAATGCTAGTAATTGGGGTGCAGTTGTCGGTAGGAGATGGGAATTGAGCCATCTCCGATAGACTGCACCCCTAGGAGGCTGACTTTGTGGTGATGGAATATTCTATTAAGACAGAACTTTCAATGATTACATGTATGTCAAATTTGATGTTGTATATTACTTTATTCTACGCTTTAAACTCTTTCTTAGAACCATTACATATGGCGGCGGCAAAAACACAAAAATACTCAATAGCAATCAGGATGCCGGTGGCAAAAACTGATAAAAACTGAATTGAGGTAAAAAAAATACTGAAATTTCAGCATCCGGTGGCAAAATTTTGGACTTCTATGAATCCCTGAATGAATGCTGACGATCTCCCAGCAAACACGTAAAAGAATGCTGACCAGCATACACAGTACAGTCATACATAGATACTTCTGCTCGTAGCCATGCGGTAACAGGTGTTATTTGGGTATATTACATGTAGGGTGTGTCCGAAAGATCACAGCGGGGTTGGCCCCATTAGACCCACTATCGGCTCAATCACATTCGTTCACGGAATTCACACCTCCAAAACTTGGTAGGCCTCAAAGTGTCCCCTTCACAAAATACAGATACTATTGTTGTGAACTATCACCGATTTTATTTCTTTCAACTATTTTAGGCCGTTCCTAAAATCAATCTTCTGAAGGAAGAACAAACAACTACATGTATGCATCAAGAGTGTGAGAAATAAAATTGCTAATTTCCACAACTTCTGTCTGGTCTCGCGCAGTATACTATAATGACACCATAGCGTGTCAGATTTCCAGGTCAAATATTAAAAAAACAACAGATAATTTCATTGGCTCGTTTACTCGTGTGATGTAAGGCAGATTCCATGATAACCTAGTCCACTAACTTCCGTTTCCGTCAATCGTTTGACGGGGAAAAAAATGACATTAGTAACACCTATAAATTCAAAAATATTGTGAACAAACAATGTGCCCTGTACATGTACCTTACTATCTAAAACATTTCAATGAATTGCATATACAAATGTAAGATGAAAATAAACAGGTGCCCCTATGAATTTTTTGTACAGTTTTTAATTTAGCGGAAAAAAACACAAATGACATTTGCAACATTTTTTATGCTTACGTCATTTTTCCGTCAAAATCTATTTTGTATATACATGTATGTACAAGAAATTTCTTATAAGCCAAGCACTTGCATATTCTCAGTGGAATTATGCCAATCATATTGATGTATCTTTACCATTGCCAGTGTATGACATCAGCCATGCTGTAAAACTGGCTCTTTTCAAAATTTTGCTAATGTCATTTCCGTCATGGGAGTTGGGCAGAAATGACATTAGCAACATTTTTCAAACATCCATGATAGTATCCATGTACTGGCAATGGTACATATATATCTTAATAAGGTCAGGCTAGTACCACTGTAAACATTTTTGAATAATTTAATTGACATTTGATTTGTGGTGAATATTGTAAAGAAAGTATGACGGAAATATGATATCAGCACAAATGACATTAGCAACATTTACATTTCTGTTTCTTGTTATACTGCAGATAAGAAATGCAGAGGGTAAACTGTTTATATACATACACAACCTTGGTGGGTTTAGCAAACATGACACACAGTTAGTTTTTTTATATTTTTAAAGTTACGAACGTCATTTTTCGGGAAAAGTGGACTAGGTTATCGTGGAATTCGCTGTAATGCTTTGTGAAGATGGAATGGGGCCAAATACACAGTGAATGAAGTCAATAATCTAAGGGTATAATTCAATGAAATGTAATATTCCCTTAGCTCGGTAAGATGCAAATTACATGTATGAGCATATCCAATGCAATTTGTCATTATTGAACTGAGCTTTTCAATCGGTTATTAGATTGTTACGTAGGTAATTTGTTTCACAGTGCAGCATATAATTTCTTATGCTACACCAACACTGACTATGGAGTACATTAAATAATGTGTTCTTTATGGACCAAAATACCAATTGATACATTCAAAGTAGAAGCTTGCAGGTAGCTTACTTCTCTAGGAGATGAAAATGCATCAAAGAATGGCTGTGAAACTTCAGAGTTCTATCACAGCCTTGTATCATTATATTGGCTGTCAGTGCAGATTAGGTCAGATAAAGTACATGTGATATTGTGACAGCATAAACAAACTACAATGTGAGTCAGTGTGTAAGTAATTGATGAGATGGTACTCTAATCAAGGTGAAGAGCTGACAGGGAGTTTGAGGGGAGATTAATTGGCCAGATAACTTCATGATAAAAACACTTAGATCACAGACAGAGCAAATAGACTGTTTTTTATCTAGGAATAATTATGCCTTCAAGTCAAACATCTGAATACTTACTGTAAATGCAGTGTGCATACTAATAACTGAAATTTTGCTGAATACTGTAAAGTGTCTGTTAGTTTTTGAAAGGATCCTAGACTGGGTGCATGGTCTGTGGGTTTTGCCTACCAATTTTATACCCAAAGAAAAAATACATTTCCGTCACTGAATGTCAAAATATGTGCTCTTCGTGATATGTACTCATACTCAAACATGTACATTGAATGAATAAAGATCGGGATTAGAAAAAAAACATGTAATGCAACATAATCATCTCACTCACTCATTACTACTTGATGACAAAGTCATTTCCTTAGGATTATATGTACACATGTATCATTCTTATTTAACTGAAATAATCATTACAATCAACATATTAAATGCTCAGATCTACATGTAGGTCAGACAGTTGTCACATACTGTTCATGATGTAATTATAGTTGTCCAGGAAGCTCCCTCAGCCCTCCTTGGTAAAATTTTTGGAAATTCTAGCCTTCATTTGAGGCCGTTCAAAATAAATCCTGCATTTGCGATACCCCGACTCTACATTGCACACCGTATGCTGTGTGCTTTAGATGCTCTGCAGTCAAATTATAGACAATGTATAGGCAGCTGTGTATAGGGCAGATCCGGGGGTTGAAATGTTTGGAAAAAATTTACATGGACTCAGGTGATGGGTAAGAGACAGAGAATTAAGGTTTAACGTTGCATTCAGCAAGAGATGGGTAAGAACAAATTTTACCTGTGTCCTCCCAACAGTAACCTGAACGTGCTAATGATACAAAATAATAATGTTGCTTTTGTGTTTTGTAATAAATGCATAAATATGAAAACAAAAATTCCAGTACATTGAGCCCTGATTAGTTTAATTTGTGTCTAATTCAGTAATTGATAAAGCATTAATTAACCTGTTTGCAGTTTCATGCATTCAGTTTGAAGGTTTTGGAGCAAGAATGAATCAACCGGGGGAAAAAAGTTTTTTGGCTACCTGTTACTTGAGACAGGTAACTTATTTTTCTATCTGTCTTATGCAAAAAAGTATGGACAGATGTTAATTCGACCCCTAAGATCTGCATTGCATGGAGTTAAACTGTCTGGTTTTTACCATTACAGTTCACTCTATCCAAATTCCAATCACAACTATGCGAGCAGCCTGTGAACTCGGACTTCCGACCAATCTACCAAAAACCAATCACATTTAGCAAGACATGCATGGGGCGGCTCTTTCTAGGAATATGGAGATTATGTCTGTGTTACGAAGTCAACACAACCACTGAAATTTTGCACTGACTAAACATGGAGCCCCAGAACTCAATTGTAGCATGGAGCTACTTGGACTAATTTACCAGAGAAGGCACAAAGCTTATTATCCACTGTTTGCATGGTACTGTACCCATAGCAAATTTCTCTCTTATTTTCATGCTTGTCAACATCATTTTGTGAAATCCCATAATATTTTGAAAAGTTGTAAGAAAAAAAAAAGGAATTTTAAATTTCATACATGTATCATGAACAAGAGAAGTGTAATGCCATGGTTTATGTGTTAGTGTAATGCCATGGTTTATGTGTAAGTGTAATGCCATGGTTTATGTGTTAGTGTAATGCCATGGTTTATGTGTTAGTGTAATGCCATGGTTTATGTGTAAGTGTAATGCCATGGTTTATGTGTTAGTGTAATGCCATGGTTTATGTGTAAGTGTAATGCCATGGTTTATGTGTTAGTGTAATGCCATGGTTTATGTGTAAGTGTAATGCCATGGTTTATGTGACAGTCCTTTTAAAGAGTGTGAGTCTATGGATGTTGATTGGTCTAAATATGCGTGAAATCTTTTGTTCCCATCTGTTGCCATATAAAAACAAGGAAATGATGTTTTTCCTGAACCTGGAGGCCAGTAGAGAGCTGAGTCATCCAGGCAGCACTGACAAGGGACATGAGCAGCCTGTAACCAATGTTCACTTGTTCAACAACTAGTCCCTGTCTGAAAACAATGGCACAATGATCAGTCCCACGACTCTCCAGGATGGATCATGTGGGATGGACAGGAGCTATATAGGCCCACATCTTGTGATGCTATCAAGTCCATACAGGCAGCCATGGCAGGGTGTGGAGTTAATTTGTCATTGTTTGGTTAAGTTCTCGAGGCCTTCAATGCAAACATGTTCAGAATCCTATTCATGACAATGCATGATGCTCTAATTAGATGACAATTTTTTTTCTAAATTCAACCCCAAGAACGGCTGAAAATGAAAATATCTCAGAACTTCATTTAAAATCAATCGTATGTACTTTCTTCAACATGTACTTTAATATAAATGTCTAAACGCACACATGTAATTTATGTGAATGTTGAGGACTGATATCAAATTTTACACCAACTAAAGTACATATACCACACCTGCTGTAACCTCTCCACTTAGAATAGTATACTGCTGGACAACCAAGTATCAGGCACGGCGGAGCCGGGGGGGCTACGGGGGCTGAAGCCCCCCCAATAATTTGGCCAACTTTTCTAAAATTCATATGATGTCAACGCAAATATACTTCAATGAATACGTATTTCGAAATAAATAATAAAATTGTCTACGTCGCATATCTATCTGGACGTTTCGTGATATCAGCGAAGATAAAATACTGTTATTTGATTGTTCAGCCTTGCATTCATCGGCGGAGCAGGAGGGGCCATCCCCTCATCAATACTTTCAGGAAAAAAGACAAAAAAAAGACGAACACACACACACGAAACAAAAAATTAGACAGAGAAATAGTGACGCGAAAACACCTATATCTGTATTGAATGCAGATTTTAATTTCCGATAAGTTATAACCATGAGAGACATCCTTGCTTATTCACATGATTTACAAGTTGTGTTCGTAAAATGCTGCTCTAGTACACGCTATAATAGCCAGTCAATTACGACTGCATGACTACTCCAAAAATCGACCAAATACTCGTCTCCAATTCTCGTTGTTGATGACTTCCTTCGCTACATGTATATCAACCAAGTTGTACGTATTCCATCACTTTGGTTGATATAATCAATGAATTCGTCAACAACGAGAATCGGTTCCTCCCTATGGACATACAGGAGCATGCAGTGGACCGAGGTAAGTTTTCACCCCACGTACCGGTAGCGCAGAAGTTGAACGTTCGCTGACGGCGGTTGAATTTTCAATTTACATGAATCACATTGGAGACGAAAGGCTTCCCAACAAGTAGAAAAAATCTCTGTGCCAGTGACATGATCGAAGCTTAATGAACCTTTGGATTGAATATATTTGGATTGATATATATTTAAATTATTTATACTTCCGAACATCATTTTGTTTGACGATGAATATTAAAAAATGTTGAGAAACCAGGCAGCACAAATAGAGTTTACACGGGCGAAGATTTCTTGTTTTATTGCTCGGAAATACGCTAGAACGCCTCTCCGGCCATCTAAGACCCCTGGAGCTTCCGGGGCCTAGGCGGCCCCTGGACCCTCGCCTAATTGTGCTGTGATAGTAGCCCCCCCAATCATGAATTGCTTCCGCCGTGCCTGAGTATATCATCTTCATAACAGAAGCTGTGATAGACCGATGTCTTACGTCAGCGCCTGAATCCTGTAAATTCTGCTTTGAAAAAAGCAAAGCGAATCACCTGACCGACTGGCAGAACTGACAGAGTTTCAGATATTATCAGAGGATGTCATTCACAAAGTTCCAGAGTAGAAAAATCAATTTCTTAAGAAAAATGGGTGCCACACCATGCTGTAGTATTGAATCTTTACCTCAGTTGCGAGGGTTATTGACAGTTGTTGGAAGAACTGATCTAGTGTGAACTCCTGCTCTAGCTCATTTAGCAAGACTGTTCTTATTGGCCTTAGCATGATCTGGCATAAAAGCCATTAAATATCATATATCTTAGGGGAGTTCACTTCCATCTAAAAAGGGCATTGTATGAGAAATTTAATATTTTTTCCAAAAAGGGCTTTGCTTGAATGCCCAAAGCGCCTGTCCCTGATCAACTTGTGTAGTTAATATTCCTATACTTGAAAGAGGAAAGCTGAACATTCTTAATCACATAGCATTTAAATTAGTAAATATGTATAATACGATAGGCTGTCCAATCAATTATTATTAAGGAACACACAATGAACTGGGTATTAAATTGACCTTAATCACGAGATTCCTGATGTGTTCGACGCCATGCATGGTCGATATGACACACGCAGGCAATAGCCCAGCCGGAGTCGACCCAGTCTTGCCAGAGTGGCATGACAACTAAACACAAATATTATACTAAATTACTGTACTCGGTACCTGTAGGCTCATTCCAAGTTTGTTTATAGTTAAATAAACTGTTAAATAAAAGTTGCATTGTGTATATACTCACCACACAGTTGTATAACCGTCTCAGTTCGTCGTAAACCCAGTCTTCAACTGCTAACCTTTTTCGTATCAACATCATTTGATGTGCTCCGTATTTTGCTGTGAGGTATTTCGTTTTTCGAACTTTATCAGCTTCCCGGTCATTAAATTGTACATGGTGATTTTCTGAAGGGGGTGATTTACTAGCTGATACGTTAGATGCTGGGGAGTGCTGCTTGCTGGTAGGACTTGTTGTCATTGTTGGTCTGTGATTATGATAACTCTGCTCCACGGTAGGCATAGCCGCCATAACTTTCCAAACACCAACACAGCCTCTGTCCGGAGTCGACGACGTCTCAGACTCGAACTTCACTCCCTTGTGCAGTTTCTTCGAACGGGACAGAAAAATAAACAAATCGAATTATCAGAGATATTTAGCATGAACAGTTAAACGTAGACGATATGTCGGTTATTCTTTCTCAAACAGTAGCCACAGAATGTACAACCAGACATAATCAGCAGTGGAGTCCCAAAATAAACTTGAGGAACTATACTCGACCACTTCACTTCCTAGTGGCGTAGGAACTAAACCTGACGTCACTACTTTGGCCGCATGCGTAGATCATTCGGAAGCCATTGCTGTTTTGGGATGGAAGGTGGAAAGAGTGAATGTTGACCGGTGGTTGGTAAAAATGTGAAAACAGTCCCACTTTTCCGCGATTTAGGAAAACTTATCATCATAATTACGTTTTAAACATGAAGATTATCATTTTTTTCATAATACACGTCGTATATATACATAGAGGACTAGCGAAAGAGAAAACATATCCCGTTTTGCAAGGTGACATCATTTCTTCTATACAAAAAAGATTGAATTCGCTGAAGGAGGCTCCAGAGGATGGGGACGATGTGGATGACCAGTGTCTACACAGAACGAACTACAGCACTATTATAAAAACTAACCAATCCATAGAAGATAATGCTGTATTTTTAAAGTTCCACAAGGGTAAAGCGAAAGATGATTGTGTGCAAAGTTGCTGTGAAACAACGGGATGCAATCTAGCTGTTTATGAGAAGAAGGTGTGGGTTAATAATTTGTTGTGATCTTTGTTTTATGCGAGTGTATTAACATTCAATTGTACATATGTTCAAACATGTCGACAGTGCAATTTATGTATATATGTATATTAATTTACCAATGAAGGCAAGTAGCATATTATATGCTGTTTTTGCAGGGTATGTGTTTGATCATGTTCAGTCATTTCCATAGACACTTGGCATGACTGCCCGGTTATTGGACACTTTTTATGAATAAGAGTCTGTAGGTCGGCCATGCAACCACGTATGGCCGAGAAAGTAACACTGGATTAAAGACTACATCTTTAGTGATATATCGTCATAAAAAAATATTGAAGAAAAAATACGGGGAGAGACTGGGAATAGTTGAAACGCAGGGACCATCCACGGTATGAAAATGCAAGTTTGCGCCCAGTTATTGGACACTTTTTCAGTGATGGATTTATTTGAAACTAATCCTCTTGCTGTAAAATTTTGTCCCACAGTCTTTAGTAAACCTCCAAGAACATTTAAACATAAATCTGCACTGTAGCCCACAAATGAGTTTTGGAATGGACGTCGAAGATTCAACCGGTCCCAAATTTTTGCAGTTTTTGGGAGTGTCCATTATCCTTGGCTGTCAATCAGTGCTATGGCCACTGTGAGCCACATGTCATGCTATCATGAACTGGCCACTCCCCGGGAATGTTCTATTTTTAGACGGAGTGGTGGGGGAAATGTACATTGTCTGCCAAACTCCGGTCGTCTTGCACACTGAGATTCAGACTGAAGATTCTCCATATTTGTGGGAATATTCTCAGCCAAATTTCGTTAAATTTAATCAAACCTGCAATCAGGAATGAAACTCTGAAACTGGAGGAAATTTTCTGACGCATTTTTTCACCCAAATGTGAGACTATTTCCGACCCGCATGAGGGCTTAAAGGTGAAATGCAAAGGTTTTCATATTTCCCTATTTATATTCTTCGTGGGCTAGTTAATGATGGAAATATCAGCCCAAATACTCTGTTTGGTTTTATTTGAAGTATTTTGTCTCCTGGTAGCTTTTGAAAAGTGCTTCAAAGTTGGCATCTCAAGCCCGGCCGATTTCAGAAATAAAATCCGCATCGCTTATCTGCCCTTGTTTGACGTTCGTTTGTGACGTCACATCAGACCATCTGGCCGGGCGTCAATACTTGTAACGTTCAGTCTCCGGGCGGCTGGTCTGACGTGACGTCACAATCAAGGAAAGATAAGCGATGACGTTTTACAAATCTGAATTCAGCTGTGCTAGTGGTACCAACTTTTAAAAAGATTCTAGCAGACAAGATAATTCAAATTTCACCAAGTGAAGTAGATAGACTGGTATTTCTATCATTATTCAACCTATATAAAATGTGAAAAGGAGAATCTAAAAACCTTTGCATTTCACCTTTAACGTGCACAAATTCCGTGAGTAAACAGAAATTTATCAGCGTGTCTTTGTAACTCAACTGTAAAATTAAATTTGTATTACAGTTGTCATGTAATATTCCCAGAA
The DNA here is from genome assembly GCA_036873755.1 of Hanleya hanleyi. Classification (NCBI taxonomy): domain Eukaryota; kingdom Metazoa; phylum Mollusca; class Polyplacophora; order Lepidopleurida; family Hanleyidae; genus Hanleya; species Hanleya hanleyi. The sequence continues at coordinate 114,380 of JAVTVY010047414.1, read as the reverse complement.
AACAGCCCCGCTGGGTCTAGGTGTCCAATAATAGGGCCTGTCCAATAACCGGGCAGTCATGCTATACAATTATACCATGTACTGGGGGCCACATATTGACTGATATAGACCGGTATGAAAAAAAGATCGACCAATAATAAAAATGTACTGACCGATACCCAAATGACGAAGAGGAATACTATTTGGACAAATAATATGTACTTTGAAAGTTTTGGTTTCAAAAATAGAACTTTATGTTTTCAATGGAAAGAAAGCCTCCCTGCGCCCTACTGTCGAACAACGGTCGGTGAACAACGTACAAGGCTTATCATCTTGGCCAGTCTCCGCGGGCAATCACAACCTTCGACGGTCAGGGTCGACGGACCATGTCAACGAAGTAGGATATGGCCCAGGAGAATACAAATTCACAATCCCAAAAGACTGATAAATATTGGGATATGTATTTCTTAGAGTCAAAATGATTTAATCCAGTTGAGGGACATTTTTCACCTCTTTGAATTTGGAAATTTTAGAAAAGCTCATCAAATCCGATGGCATTAGCAAGTACTAATATCCAGGAAACAAAATAATGCACTTTAATAGCAATTAAGGATGAAAGTAAATTTCACCATTTGAAACTATTGTTTCAGTGTGCCCCGGCAAAAGTGTCCCAGTCCGCCCCGGGTGCATGATATATCCCGTTTTATGAAAAAACACTAATTCATACATTTGAGATGACAAATCGATATAATTAAATTGTACCTTTGTTCATCCTCTCTCAGTAGTAACAAAACAGCAATAAAGTACTGCTGAAAACTTGGTATAACAAAATATCATGCTCAGTCCTAAAAATTTACTTGGACTGCTCAAAAACAATTTTTTTGCTCCTAATTCTTCACCAATCATACTAAGTTTTACTTGTAATCAATGTAGGTGTTGTATGGGTATAGTAGTAGCTTTCTGCTGACTGTTAACTCATTCGGTACCAATGACGCCAAAAGACGACAATAATTCCCTGTATCGACCCCGTTGACGACTTCCGGCGTAATTTCTGAGAGCCTTCCCAACCCCAATGACGTCAAAAGACGACAACGCTGCTTTGCTGTCAAACAAAACCTCACTCTGTCTTCAATGTAGCATTTTACGCGAGTACCTCGTGTGAAAATATATATCATTGAACACACTGAATTTTGAGAACTTTTGATGTACAGAACTCAATTTATTGAGAAAAAAAAAAAATGGGTGTCATACATGTAGGAATCCGTACCCCAGTTGCGCGGGTCATTGAGCGGATGGAACAGCTGATCTATTATTTTCCACTCTATGTTTAGGGAGACTTGTCGAGGAGAATCTGTGTGGATGAAGTTGAACAGACACTGAAGTTTAATAGCTCTAATTTGTCTGCAAATTCATATACTTAGAGAATTGCTGTGAAACTAAACTTGTAGATGATAGCGACAATATCATCCGAAAAATAGAAAACCAGCTCAGTTTTCATTATGAATATTGCCAAAAAAAAAATAATAAAAAAAATGAACCCATGGCACTTGCACACCCTGAACTACTTCATTACAAACATCTCTGGACAGCAAATGGTAGCCTTTCAACAGCCTTTATTCTAGATCACATATTAAAGGAATGCTTCGCTCAGTTCAAATACACTTCTTCGTGAAGGTGTGTACCAAATAAGGTGTACCAAATATTTCTTGCCTCTGAAGAACGGAAAGTATTAGTTTATTCATTTCATTGTCTTATTTCCGGCATTTGGGTGCCGCCATTTTCCTGGCAAGGTTGACGTAGTTCAGCGCTCCAAGCACACCAACGTCACATAGAACTCTAAGTTACGTTAAAGATTAAGGCCTTCAATGTCATCAAAATGAAAAGAGCAGGAAACAGATGAAATATGGAGTTTTATATGGGCATACTATTAAAATTGAGTGTCTCAACACATTCTAATGGTATTAGATTCTGACAATGGACAACCCATTGTGGAAGTCGTATTGGGTCCATCTGCAAATGACGCTCTAATCCTTAATACGGTATCATTAGTTCTAGCAGCCTCGTTTTCATATGAAATATCACAGCACTCGGATCTATGCTCGAGAATAAGGCACAGAATAATATTTTTCTGTCTTCAGCGAGATATTCGATACACTTCAAAAGAAAAAACCTTCATAATAGAACTTTTTGAAATGAATGAAGCATTCCTACAAAATCTCTAGAGAGTGTAATCATGGTAATGGCCAATCCAATATCTGCTTTTTGTGGATAATATATTATACGGCTCATGGCCCAAGTTGCATGTCTATTGTCTACAATGCTGTAATAGTTACAGGCATTTGCATGCACTTCGCCATGCATAAGATGGCTTGCGAATCGTGTGTCGCTATTATTGCGGAGCGATATCCGATACTTTACCGTACCTGTATACTGTTCGGTCTTCATCCGGCAGAGAACGGACTCGAGAAATCTGATAAAATCTGATAAACAGGCCTTTGAATCTATTTATGAAACATATATTGTCTGAGCTTACAGAAGATACAGCTATGAATAAGCTTAACTTCCGTGTCATCCAAGAGGTGTTGTAGACCTGTAATTTTGAACAAGTAGGACAGCACATGACTCGAAAATGGCAGGTTACGTTGGGTTTACGTCAGTAGAGTTTAGCTGATTTGCTGATGACATCACATGGTGTTGATTTCGGGGAAATCCCTCATATATTTGCCGAAGGTAGGCTGAAAATGGATACACACGATCCCAGGGTCAGTCTTACCGGCGTATAGATGACCCAGATGATTACAGGTTGAGTTTTCTTCACATACTGCAACAGTCTGTTACATAGAGTGCTGGTGTTTACATATTAGCAAGTTCTGCACCCACAGTACTTCGCATTAAAAGCTACTGAGTAGCGGTCCAAACAACAAATTGGTGTCTTTCATTAAAGTGGGTTTTAAAGGAATGCTTCACTCAATTATAATATGCTTCTGTTGTGATGGTTTGTATCAGTCGGATTTAAAACATATCCAGAAATGGATTCTCTGACTGGATCTTTAGTCTTTCGTTTCTATATACCATATTAGAAGAGTGCTATAAATCACACTCCTGAATTCTCTTAGGTGAGTGATCACACTCCTGAAATTACTATCCTAGCACTTCAGGCCGGGGTCCAGGGGCCCCGTAAGCTCAGAGGTTCTAGATTGCTGGAGATGCATTCTAGGCCATTTCCAGGAAATAAATTAGCAAATTCTAAAGAACTTTCAGTTTATCTCCTGATTTCAGGTCTATAAAGATCCCACTTGTATCAAGTATAAGATCAATTCTCTGTGGCAAACAAACAAAGTACACCACACGCGAACGACCATCTCCCGACCATCGATCTTCTCTGTGTCATAGTCGATTAACCCGCCTGTATTCCATGTTAAAAAAGCCAATTGTACGTTATTTCCTTTACCGGTAGCCATAACAAATTGTATTGAAGGATCATCCAATTTCAGTTCAAATTGAAGTTCATTTGCATATTTCATGCAGTCCATTTAGTTTCTTATCATAAATGAGAAGGTGTGTTACAAATTTTTACTTGACGGCAGACCGAAACACTTTTTTTAAGTAAAGTTGAATCCACTCGATGCAATGTGGTACAATTGATTTAATTAAATGAAACCCAATTGTTTATAGATTATAGATAGTCATGTATGTGTATGATAGGAAATATTATTGACGTAAATTGTCATTTAGAGCGGTATATTGAAAACCACAAGAAATACGGATTCCGGACTGGAGTTCGAGTTAACATTTTCAACTGATAGCAGGTCACTAAATCTACCGCAATCAAAAAAACAGTTCTCCATCTCGGCATGTCATCTGACGGGCTAACAACAACAACCGTAAAAGTTTCAGCGTTCGCGATTTATCACACTCCTGGGAATAAAATCAGGCGCGTGTGCACTCTATCAAATCCTCTTGAAATATTCCTCACCCACAGATAAAGTTTGTAAAGTTATTGGGAACTTCCCGGGTCCACTAGAACCTTGAACCAAATGTTGTTGATGGAAATAGCTGGCCTAAACTGTCCTGGCGGAGAAGAGAGTCTGTCCGGTGTGTGTGTGTTGGGGGGGGGGGGTGATTGGTCCACAGAACTCTGTCAGAGGCAAATGGAAAAGTTCACGAGTGCAAGGAGTGGATGAGGGGCGAGTGCCCATGCACACGGAATGGGCGCTGAAGACAAGAGATATAGATGGATGGACAAGGAACAAAGATGCATGTAGGAGTTGGCTAGGCCTGAGATAGCAAAAGGGTCAGATCCACTTAGAGAATTGGTTTCAGAGTGGATCTACTTTTAATCAGATCTGGTTTGTACAATACACGTGTGCCAAATATTTCTTGCCAATCAACCTTGATTTTGGGGCTCTCAGGTGCTGGGAAATGACTCTAATAGCAAGCATAGATCTACTTTAGGGTATTTGGTGGCTAGGCGGGTTCCAGACCCAATGCCTAGTAGTTCACCACACTATGCATGGCTCAATTTGTTTTTCACAAGAAATAAGTAGAAGGCCCCAAAATTTCTAGATGAAACCCTGATGAGTTGTGGCAAATATGGCAGCACTGGGACACTTCGACAGAGTTGACTCAAATCTTAATCAGGCTGTGAGGTCACAGGCCAAGCAGTCCTTCACTGTTTTCAATGGGGCATGATATTGTCATGATTTATGTCAAAGTTTGGCCATTAAACGACATACAGTTTTAAATAATCACCTTTACAATAAAGGACCTTGTGAGGTTTGACTCCATAAGGTGTAGGTTGGAGTGCCACAATGAAATAGTATTTTCCGGGGCGCTGGGTGTTATATATCCTGAAGTAGTAGATTTGTGCAGAATAATGAAAAACATATGAAGTCAGGTGTTTTCACCTTGAAACTGACAATTTTGCAGAAATCCATGACTGGTACTTCAAGATGCTGTTATTCAAAAACTTAAGATTCAGGGGTTGGAAAATACTATATGGTGAGATAAGTTACTTTAAGTTAACTTGATAATTTCTTTCATATGTGATATTTCATTTTGACACTCCAAAACCACACTAAACTGCACCAGGTCCTTGGCTCAAATAGTGACTGGTTTTTGGACCATTTGGTATACTTGAACACCTGGGCACATACTAAGATATGGTAAATAAACAGCCTGATGACAAAAAGACAAGAATATGCAGGTACCTGACACATTGCTGATAATTTGGTAGCAGTTGTTTTCCACTTGGTTGTTGTTGTTACATGTATCCTTGGCATTGTGCTGCGTTGTTTTGCAATTGTCTAAAAATCTTCTTCAAATTAATTGATATTGTTATGTTGTCCGTGTCCTCCAAATCTCTACTTTCAATGTGTTGTTAAATCTGTTATTTTCAGTTCTCCAGAGCTCTATTTTAGATTATGCTGGAAGACGTGTGCAAGCTATTTATATGGTCATTGTCAGATTTTCACATCGGTCTTGTATTGAAATAGATGGAAATCATTTGCCACACTGACCGCTCAAATAGTTCAATTATACCTCTCAGGTATCAATCTATTAACTTTATTAACTTTAATAGAGAAATGTAACTGATATAGCTACTGACGTACTGTCACACTGACCTGTTGACACCGAAGCTCCCATCCCCAGGATCACAGGCCAGGTTTTAATGATTGTTACTGGGAACCCCCTGGTGATGGACAGTCATACCAGTCATGAATTACCTATTTAACCTGCTTAGTTTAGGTATCTGATGGAGACCTCGGGTACGGTAGCCTTAAAAGTAACCTACAGTGGCCATACACAATGCACATCATCTTATTGACCTGGATGAACAAATGTTATGAATCGAACAGGGCATGACTGACTTAGGGAGACTTGGCAGTTCTAAAAAGTAGATGTGTTCAACATTTGTTAGAAAAAAGCGGTCAAACTAATCCAGATGAGTGTATAACATGACCTAGATTGATTTTAAACTAAATTTTAAATGAAATTTGGACTTTGTGATCTATACATACCAAGGTATACAACTGTATCTCAAATTGTTTCACTTGTTTTGGAGAAAGGAATGTTTACACTACAAAGTTTAATACTTTGTGAGACAAAATTAGAAATCTAAGACTGAGATACCTACAGGTGGAGTATGTCCAGTTTTAAAACATTTTGGGGAAAGTTATTTGCAATTTAAAAGAAAGGCCATAGTTTTTTAATTGCTTTGAAAACTCAAGTATTTTGACATTTTTAGCTCCATGTGAAATATTTAATCAAATTAAATTGCCTGAATCCATACCTTTCAATGCATGTATAATATACCTTGTTCTATGCCTTAGACATTTTAACAAGGATATTGGGCTTGGGTCTGTACATTGTTTAGACAAAGTTCTCACACCGCATGTACAGAATGTCACATAATAATGGGATTACTGACTTGGAAGTGTCTATCAGAAAATAACCGGTCAAGGAATATTGTGAGGAGTCTTATGATACAGATGTTAGTTGTGTTAAAGTCCTAGTAGTTAAACATGTACTCACCACTTTACTTGATCGATGCATGTTGATGTACGGTTCACACAAGTAAATATTCCAAACCCGCTCTCCTATTACTCCATCTGTATTGTCACAAAGGTCCTCGATGATTACATTACTCAAGACATAACTTGTTTTCACCTACAGACAAAAAAATATGTTGGGTTTGCTCTGTGTATTTCCATCCGCCCCCAACCATCATGTCAAGCATAAGAGAATATGTAGTACTCAGTTGTAGTACCACAGTGGAATTTTAAGTATGGCACCTGAGACTAATAACAATCGATAGTAATTATGGATTACAAAATTAACAACAAGTTGAACAACAATGAATATGTTATTGTTGGTTTTATCTCAAGCTAATCCATTGTAGTCCTGAATAGATATATGTATCATATACACATGCCTCCAGGCATTGCTACTATATTTAGAATAATTTACCTGTACCGCAGTGCTGTATGTATTATATATAGACTTTAGTTAAACCATTAATAGTTAATATATCCTCGGGCACTGAATATGAAATGATCACAGGCATCTAGTGGGTGTCCTGTACTGTTCTATCTATTTCTGCCTGGAGGTCCTCAAACAAACTTCAGAATGGAGTCTATAGAATACCTGATCTCTAGCATTGTGATCTAAAATGTAAAATAGTTCAAAACAAACATGACAAATATTAACAGTCTTTTGGTGAAATATGTTTACTTCAAATTATACTTAGATTGCCTTTTTGGCATGTTTGATTCTTTTCTCTTTTTTTTCCTGTTGTAGCAATTTTGAGTTTTTATTTTTCAGCATTCACTACATTTATCCTGTTCAATATTTAATATTTTGCCCCCAGGATGAGCACAATTGCTATCTATTCGACTGTGGGACCAAAGACCACTACAGATGTCACTTTGCCCATCATGAAAATTACATGGCAATGACATTCGAGGGGGGCAGCCATCTCGCCAAGTCCCCATCAACACAAGGGGAAAAAGACAAGCATGAGGATGAGTTGGAGGGATTAGAGGGAAAAGGTGCGGCGAAACCAGCATTAGTCCGCACGACGACCACCACAACCATCCCAACCACAACCACACACAAACCAACAACTACGACACCCAAGTCAGGTAAAACAAACCACCGGAATCTCAGTGATGTGTACCAACACTTGTTTGAGGAATTCGGGATGACATTTCTTTTTCAAAGCTGACATTTCTTTGTTTTTTTTAGCAGTTTTAAAATGTTTAGTTCACTTATTCGAGACCAATCGTGTTTAATTTTGTTGATCAACAACAGAGCTGTTTCCTGAAATCTTCATTAGGCCCTTGAGTGTACTTGTTCTGCCCAAGTATTGCTTTGTACTCGCTCATACATGCATGAAGTTGCAATTTCATACTAAAATAAATCAATACAGTGATAGAAATGAGCTATGAAAGCAAATTAATTTTCACAAAATATAAGGTTGTTTCCAAATCTTGTTTTCTCGTTGTATCATGCAGAGATTTAGGATAAACAGAATAAGTATTCTCAACTTAAAATGAACAGTTGAGCAAGAAGTATTGGTTCAAAATGAACACTAGTGAAATCCTGGGGTAGACTTAAAACTTGAATCTACATGTATATGATCTTTGTGAACAACTTATTTAAAATTTGTTACTGTTGCACAGATGAGTATCGAGGAGTTGTTATACTTGTCCTTATAATTGACTTGGCAGACATATGCCAGTCCATGTACTTCTACTCACCTTCTACTACAATGATTGAATTCCCTGCTTTTGTTTGTGATTCAACAATTGTACATATGCATGGATCTACTCCTCCCGTGATAATATATATTTATACCTAGTCTCTGTTCTAAATGTGCATCCGTGTCTTGGAACCTCCAGCAATGTCTGTCGACTTAAATCCAACACATAGTTGTCTGACTTATCTGGAAGAGAAATTCCCACACCCTAGTCTTGCCTGACTTTAGTTAGTATATAATAGTTGGTGTGGCTTCTGTGGTATGTGTATCATGATAGAAATTTGATCGGTCATCTGACCTGTTTGAATAACGCAGGCATGCAGAGCGTTATACTTTATCACCACACGGAGCTTCTGTTTTCTCCTCTCACATGTACCTGGCCCTATATTTAACACCTGCCTTCTTTTTGTTTTATATTTGGGCAGCCTTGTAAGTGGTCCTTTTGACCAAAGATTACGATTGACTTTCCAGGATGAGAATAAATAGAGTTGATCATCAAGTGTAACAACATACAATTAATCTTGATGCAGCCATTGTTTCTGGTTGAGTAGTTCAGATAATTATATTTACTGGTATAATCTTTAACAACAGCCATGATACAAGCATAGCCACATGTTTCTCTCTTGATGCTCATTTTTTTTTAACAATTCTTTGTTGTCCAAGAACAATTATCTGTCAAGTTGGCATGTATAGTGTATTCTTTGTGGTGTGATCCCCTACCTGACTGAGGCCATCTTGTATGGAGACAAACAGCCAGTATGTCCTTTTGTTGATCTCTATGGTTAAGGTGTTTGTGTCGGATATCAGGTACAAAAGCCAGGTTCATTCTGCCTGTACCGGGTCTCTCACATTACTATTATCCTGTCCTGGTTGGTTAAGACTCGGTCCCTTGGACCCATATATCTTTATCTGTCACTATCTGACATAGTTTGTTGCCCTAATATAGATACCCCCACTGCTCTGCCATATAACATATTTGTTTGACTTTTAATAGATGTAAGAAGTTTCCTACATTTCTCACCACGTCTGCATGCTACATGTATACTCATGGAACCCAAAATGTGGCTCCATGGTATATTTTAACAGCCTCAAAGTAGTCTACTCCTTCCTAGGTTGATTTCATAATGGTGTTCATAAATAATTATAAAATTTTTGAATACAGAAAGTTAATATTGTTACGGGAAGAAAGTTTCAGTTGACCATATTGTAGGCCTACTACTTAAATGATGTATTGATATTCCCAAAACCTTTTCTGCTGAAGGTATTTTAATGTTTCCATGGGACAAATTCATGTTCAAATACTGAGCAAGTGAAGAAGCAGTTCACAATTTCACAATTTTTTATTCAGTCTCCATGGAATATCTATACAATTATTATCTCTATGCACTGGGCTATCATTAATCATCCCTTCCAAGTTTGCACATGGGAGTTATAGAATGGACAGATCAACTAATAATATTGAAAGCCATATAACACTCAAGGAAGTACACATAAGCCTACCATAAAGTTTTACTTAGAATTATATTGATCACTTCAAATTATAGAAATTGATCTACTTTGCCTTTGCAATATCATCTGACTTGGCAGTGCTCCAAGGTGACTGATCTCCAGTCCAGGTTATATTGGGTATATATACATGTAGGTTGAGTGGACAATTAAAAGCTGGTTCTGTTGACATGGTTGACAGTGTATTTACTTTGTCAGTTGGCCCTGTACCCCTGTTCAGACAGTATATTATACTAGGCCACTGAACTATGTTTTACGTGGACAGTGGGTAGTACACTTGTATAAGAGTAGATATCCATCATACAGTTCAGCACTTCTAAAACTTGTACATTAACAATGTACATGTAGTTTAAAAAGAAAACGTACCTGTATGACTCCTCATATCTGCCCTGTTGCCATACCTGGTTCATGTGTGACAGTATGACTTCTCATATCTCCCCTGTTACCATACCTGGTTCATTGTAACAGTATGACTCCTCATATCTGCCCTGTTACCATACCTGGTTCGTGTGTGACAGTATGACTCCTCATATCTGCCCTGTTGCCATACCTGGTTCATGTGTGACAGTATGACTCCTCATATCTCCCCTGTTACCATACCTGGTTCATGTGTGACTGTATGACTCCTCATATCTCCCCTGTTACCATACCTGGTTCATGTGTGACAGTATGACTCCTCATATCTCCCCTGTTACCATACCTGGTTCATGTGTGACAGTATGACTCCTCATATCTCCCCTGTTACCATACCTGGTTCATGTGTGACAGTATGACTCCTCATATCTCCCCTGTTACCATACCTGGTTCATGTGTGACAGTATGACTCCTCATATCTGCCCTGTTACCATACCTGGTTCATGTGTGACAGTATGACTCCTCATATCTCCCCTGTTACCATACCTGGTTCATGTGTGACAGTATGACTCCTCATATCTGCCCTGTTACCATACCTGGTTCATGTGTGACAGTATGACTCCTCATATCTCCCCTGTTACCCTACCTGGTTCATTGTGTGACAGTATGACTCCTCATATCTGCCCTGTTACCATACCTGGTTCATGTGTGACAGTATGACTCCTCATATCTCCCCTGTTACCCTACCTGGTTCATTGTGTGACAGTATGACTCCTCATATCTGCCCTGTTACCATACCTGGTTCATGTGTGACAGTATGACTCCTCATATCTCCCCTGTTACCATACCTGGTTCATGTGTGACAGTATGACTCCTCATATCTGCCCTGTTACCATACCTGGTTCATGTGTGACAGTATGACTCCTCATATCTCCCCTGTTACCATACCTGGTTCATGTGTGACTGTATGACTCCTCATATCTCCCCTGTTACCATACCTGGTTCATGTGTGACAGTATGACTCCTCATATCTCCCCTGTTACCATACCTGGTTCATGTGTGACAGTATGACTCCTCATATCTCCCCTGTTACCATACCTGGTTCATGTGTGACAGTATGACTCCTCATATCTGCCCTGTTACCATACCTGGTTCATGTGTGACAGTATGACTCCTCATATCTCCCCTGTTACCATACCTGGTTCATGTGTGACAGTATGACTCCTCATATCTCCCCTGTTACCATACCTGGTTCATGTGTGACAGTATGACTCCTCATATCTCCCCTGTTACCATACCTGGTTAATGTGTGACAGTATGACTCCTCATATCTCCCCTGTTACTATACCTGGTTCATGTGTGACTGTTGCCATATCTGGTTCATGTGTAACAGTATGGCTGCTCATATCTCCCCTGTTACCACATCTGGTTCATGTGTGACAGTATGACTCGTCATATCTCCCCTGTTACCATACCTGGTTCATGTGTGAGTATGACTCCTCATATCTCCCCTGTTACCATATCTGGTTCATGTGTGACAGTATGACTTCTCATATCTCCCCTGTTACCATACCTGGTTCATGTGTGACATTATGACTCCTCATATCTCCCCTCTTACCATACCTGTTTATGTGTGACAGTATGACTGCTCGTATCTCCCCTGTTACCATATCTGGTTCATGTGTGACAGTATGACTGCTCAAATCTCCCCTGTTACCATACCTGGTTCATGTGTGACAGTATGACTGCTCAAATCTCCCCTCTTACCATACCTGTTTGCTTGTGTGACAGTATGACTGCTCGTATCTCCCCTGTTACCATATCTGGTTCATGTGTGACAGTATGACTGCTCAAATCTCCCCTGTTACCATGCCTGGTTCATGTGTGACAGTATGACTGCTCAAATCTCCCCTGTTACCATACCTGGTTCATTAGTGACAGTATGACTGCTCATATCTCCCCTGTTACCATACCTGGTTCATGTGCAGGCCTCAATTTAAGGAGTGCTGACAGTAACCTCTCAATAGGTTACCATGAAATCTGCATTGGTAACAGTATATTAGCCAGAAATTGGAAACTGGGAGTACCAAAAAAATTTTAGAGAGTGCAAATCAGTGTCCCAGCAATTGAGCCGCGCGTAGCGCAGTGAACAACTAGGCGTGGGGTCTGGGGCCCGACTAGGGCCCCAGCCGCCAAAGACCCTTAGAGGCGCAGATATGCTATCAGAGCCATTTCCCAGCACCTGAGAGTCCCAAGATCAATTTTTTTGTGATAGGGTCTGGATCGCGAATTGTCCGTAGATGGAACCCTGCCCCCGAAAATGTGAAAAAAAGAAGAAAAACTTCTTTGATCAAATTCAGAAAATTATGTTAAAAAATTAAGTTTGGACAGCGATTGTGATTGTTTCGCTATTTATAAAATAATATCAATCTCTTCAAATTTTTAGTTACTTTATTCTCATGTTTGAAAACTTATCACAATTAAAACAGCACTCTTTTACAAGAGCTGTGAAACAACCCGGTGCTGTGAAATTGTAATATGGAACTATGAAAGATGTTTAAATTCAGTTTTACCGGGACTCTTATTCAGTTTTGAGTTTTTCTTTAAAATGTATTTACAAATTACAACTCGTGTCCATGTACAATTTAATTTTATCTTATCAATTCAAAGAGTTTTATTTAACTATGCTACACTTTCTTTGATTTTACAAAGTAATTCATCTTCCAAGATAGATTGATCTTCTCAGGTTAATTAAATTTGAAGTTAAACTTGTCCTAGTTAATTAAATTTAAATTTAAACTTGTCCTAGTCTTAGTCCAAAACTGATGGGAATCTTTACTGCAAATGTTCTTTGTTAGGCCAATGATAATTAATAGTCTGCTTCTCATGACCTAGTGGATCAAAAAACTAGATGCTACTTGCGTTAATTATTAATTATTGATTATCAAGAACAAAACCATTTCAACTCAAAGATGAATTATTTTATTCTCATTCGAACCCCAAAATTAAGGCCCTATTTCGGAGACAATTGATTGGAGGATATTGAAACTTCGCACAGGAGATAAACTAAAAAGTACCAATTTTATTCCAATGTATCAAGAAAATCCTTCCAATAGTTCTCAACAAATCGCGAAAACAAGAATTAGATGGGAGATTTGTAGGTTATTTTTTGATGTCAGCCTGCATGTTATAACATTGGCAGATCAACGTCATCGTAGCCCCAAAATAACATGGTAGGTATTGGTGATTTTCGTCAATTCCCAACAGATTTTAATGGAATATGGGGGAAAAATCTGTATTTTTTAGTCTATATACTGTGTGAAGATTCGATGCTGTACGATAAATTGTCTCCGAAATATCGCCGAAAACATCTCGGAATATATTATCTGGGACAGATAGTAGTACTTTCGTTTTCACACCTTTCGAGATAAGTTTTACAAACATCGTCCAGTCTCGCATTCTCGGGAAATGTTTTTATTGTAGGAGTCACCAGAATCTTCGATCTTTTCATTTCGATTATACTGCATGTACAGATAACCATTATTGTGATAACGTTAAATCGACGAATAGACGTTGAATATGACATTTCATGCAGCCGCTCATGCCATGTGCTGCTCACATTCCTCTGTCAAAATGGCGATCACTGTTTAGTCGAAGCAACCCGGAATCACGAATCCGCTACTGAGCTAGAGCTGATCGATGCGTCTACAAAGGTTGGCTGGCTTTATAATATGGTATTAAACATTCCGGGACATGCGAATAGGGTTGTATATAGCATATAACATCGGCAAAGATTATCTGCGACGGAGAGGGAACCCACACTCAAGGGAGTTAACTTTGCAACTGCATCTGGTTTTTCTCTCGGCAAGGGAGACAATTTCGTAACGGATTTTTTTTTTATAGACGGAGTAAATAATGACAAACAATGCGCAATTATTGTCCATAATTTTCATAGTGCGGGCCGATTTTCCTAATGCGGGCGGGTCATGAGAAGCAGCCAATTAATTAACAGAGGCCTTATTTAAATTCAACATAGTAAATGATCACTTGATTATTTATTTGTTGATTCTTTTCTACAGAAAAGAGACTTAATGTATTAGCAAATGTTGTTACTTTACCATCAGAAAGAAATGTGTAATCTTCCGTTGATCCATTTTGATCTTGGGCAAAATATCGTTTTTTCCCGCGATTATGACTTGTATGTTTGATCTAGACACAAACGAATTACCTCCCCTCATTATTCGCCTATTTTAGTATTGAAGGGCAAGTAACTCCACCAAGGACAAGTAACTCCGCCGTATGCGCACTAAAATGCGCAGTAGAACCCGGAAATAAAAATGGCGGCCTACACAGGGTTCCCGCGATCATGGAAAATCCTGGAAAGTCATGGAATTTGAAAGTTGATTTTCCAGGCCTTGAAAGTCAGGGAATTTTGTGCCTGGTCATTGAATTTTGTGCGAGGTCATGGAAAAATAAATGAAACTTGAAAATGTCGGCCAGGTCAATATTTCTCTTGATTTTTTTCACCGAAAAGATGAATTTCCTGGACCAGCGAATGTTCTATTTGCCGAATGTTGTGTGTGGTCTACGAATGCGACCAAGTGTGCATCAGGGGAGGTAACTTTGGTCTTGCAATTCTCTTAAACTCCCAGCGTGCTGTTCTCAAATTGCATCAGTGTAAAGAGAAATGCCATGAAAATGCTCTTCTCACTCATCATGGCTGTGGATTGATTTTCTCGATGCCCCCATTATCCACAGAGAATTTCTGATAGGTCATGGAAAAGTCATGGAATTTGTCCATGAAAGGTCATGGAAAGTCATGGAATTTAATCTGAATTTCTGTGCATGAACCCTGCTACAGGAATCAACGCTCGGCTTTCGAGGCCTAAATTCAGAAAAATAAAAGGTACTATCGATGTTTATTTTGTTTTAGTGTGAGGTACAATCAAGCAAATAAACCAGAGTCGATCCTGCGCGAAAACACGGCCGTCAATGCTTGTATCCAACCCGTGGTCACGAAAATTACCTGTGTTTCCTTTTGTTTGGCCGTGTAAATCACGGCTGCACGGCTCGCTAGCTAATACACTGATTGGTAACCTATGGCAAACTATTGCATAATTATTAACCTTTTGTCATATTATTAGTCAAAATTATGGGGACCTGAAAATAGGTTACCACTATTTTTCATATGGCAACCTCCAGGCAACCTGAAAACAGGTTACCACCTTAAATTGAGGCCTGATGTGTGACAGTATGACTGCTCATATCTCCCCTGTTACCATACCTGGTTCATGTGTGACAGTATGACTGCTCATATCTCCCCTGTTACCATACCTGATTCATGTGCAGGCCTCAATTTAAGGAGTGCTGATGGTAACCTCTCAACAGGTTACCATGAAATCTACATTGGTAACCTATGGCAAACTATTGCATAATTATTAACCTTTTGTCATATTATTAGTCAAAATTATGGGGACCTGAAAATAGGTTACCACTATTTTTCATATGGCAACCTCCAGGCAACCTGAAAACAGGTTACCACCTTAAATTGAGGCCTGATGTGTGAGAGTATGACTGCTCATATCTCCCCTGTTACCATACCTGGTTCATGTGTGACCGTATGACTGCTCATATCTCCCCTGTTACCATACCTGGTTCATGTCATCTTCGCTTATCCAAGTCTAACACTACACGTGTTGCCTTGGCTGAACGTAACACATTATCTGATCAGAATACAGGTCTGGTGATGTCATAGCGCTATAAATATTCCGTGGTCCATATTAGGAGAAGTGCAATGAATGACCTCTTTAAAATTCAAATTTGATTGGCTAGTCGAAGGAAATTAACATCAATACACCCACCACTTGCCATATTTGGAGATCACACGGGCAGACATCAAAGAAAATCCTAGCTGCTCGGTGTTGACAAGCTCCTAACTTGATTGGCTATATGATATATCTCCCCTGTTACCATACCTGGTTCATGTGTGACAGTATGACTCCTCGTATCTCCCCTGTTACCGTACCTGGTTCATGTGTGACATTATGACTCCTCGTATCTCCCCTGTTACCATACCTGGTTCATGTGTGACAGTACGACTCCTCGTATCTCCCCTGTTACCATACCTGGTTCATGTGTGACAGTATGACTGCTCATATCTCCCCTGTTACCATATCGTGGGTGGTTGGGTGGGTTCAGGTTCCTGTTGCTTCAATGCATTTTGCTGAGAAGCAACAGGAACTTGATAATGTGATGTCTAGCACTGTAATATCACTTGTCTTTATTGCACCATGTAAGCGTCCTGTCTGTGTCCTGTGCGCTGTCCTCAGTGTTTTATAGGGAGGATGGAGTGTGTCTGATTCCATGCTGCTTCAAGATTTCTTCTCTGAAGTAGCAGGAACACAACTGGGCTGGGTGGTGCTTAGTTGGTTCGTCGTGATATAGCTGAAATATTGTTGAAAGCGACGTTAAATTCTATTCACTCACTCGCTGTTACCATATCTGGTTCATGTGTGACAGTATAAGTTACTACATGTATAACTGCTCATATCTCCTGTTATCATACCTGGTTCATTAGTGACAGTATGACTGCTCATATCTGTCCTGTTACATGTACCATACCTGGTTCATGTGTATCAGTATGACTCCTCATATGTCTCCTGCTACCTTACCGGTACCTGGTTCATGTGTGTCAGTAGGACTCCTCATATCTCCCCTACCATACCTGGTTCATGTGACAGTATGACTCCTCATATCTCCCCTGTTACCATATCTGGTTCATGTGTGACAGTATGACTCCTCATATCTCCCCTGTTACCATACCTGGTTCATGTGTGACAGTATGACTCCTCATATCTCCCCTGTTACCATACCTGGTTCATGTGTGACAGTATGACTCCTCATATCTCCCCTGTTACCATACCTGGTTCATGTGTGACAGTATGACTCCTCATATCTCCCCTGTTACCATACCTGGTTCATGTGTGACAGTATGACTCCTCATATCTCCCCTGTTACCCTACCTGGTTCATTGTGTGACAGTATGACTCCTCATATCTCTCCCGTTACCCTACCTGGTTCATGTGTGACAGTATGACGCCTCATATCTCCGCTGTTACCATACCTGGTTCATGTGTGACAGTATGACTCCTCATATCTGCCCTGTTACCATACCTGGTTCATGTGTGACAGTATGACTCCTCATATCTGCCCTGTTACCATACCTGGTTCATGTGTGACAGTATGACTCCTCATATCTCCCCTGTTACCATACCTGGTTAATGTGTGACAGTATGACGCCTCATATCTCCGCTGTTACCATATCTGGTTCATGTGTAACAGTATGACTCCTCATATCTCCCCTGTTACCATACCTGGTTCATTGTGTGACAGTATGACTCCTCATATCTCCCCTGTTACCATACCTGGTTCATGTGACAGTATGACTCCTCATATCTCCCCTGTTACCATACCTGGTTCATGTGTAACAGTATGACTCCTCATATCTCCCCTGTTACCCTACCTGGCTCATTGTGTGACAGTATGACTCCTCATATCTCCCCGTTACCCTACCTGGTTCATGTGACAGTATGAGACTCCTCATATCTCCCCTGTTACCATACCTGGTTGGTGTGTGACAGTATGACTCCTCATATCTCCCCTGTTACCATACCTGGTTGGTGTGTGATAGTATGATCACTCATATCTCCCCTGTTACCATACCTGGTTGGTGTGTGACAGTATGACTCCTCATATCTCCCCTGTTACCATACCTGGTTGGTGTGTGACAGTATGATCACTCATATCTCCCCTGTTACCATACCTGGTTGGTATGTGACAGTATGACTCCTCATATCTCCCCTGTTACCATACCTGGTTGGTGTGTGACCGTATGATCACTCATATCTCCCCTGTTACCATACCTGGTTGGTGTGTGACAGTATGATCACTCATATCTCCCCTGTTACCATACCTGGTCAGCACTCGAAATTTGGCGTAACCGAAACGATCGGTTACGTGTCGGTTACGTGGTTGTAAATTCTGCAGAACGAATAATCGGTTACGTAAAAAATCGACTTGCGCTACGGTATGACGATCTGGGCGACCGGCCCAGTGACAGTCATCAATCGTTGCCTTACCGGTCTATATTTCTCCTCTATGGTATCTTCGAATCATGCTTCGGAGTTTATACACGTTTTTATTATGGAATTAGTATCATGAACGTGTGATTTTGCATCAGAAAGAAATAAAAACACGGAGGTTCGAAACGAAACAAACTGACATTCTGATGGCGCAAAAAAACCGGAAGCATGCGCTATCAAGGGGACACAACTCCCAACATACAAAGCCTGAATTCATCCAATCAAATGCGGGTCAATTCTACAGCGCGGGACAGCACGCACACGGAAGTGGATGGACCGAAGATTCGATATGCAAAACGGCTCAAAAGCGAAAATTGACTCTGTGAACATAAAAACATTCCAGAAGTGGTCATTTCACGATGACTTTAGAAAAGTTTTGTCTGCTTTTGTTTTACTTTCTACACATTTCACATTTTATTTTTTTCAACACCGTCCCTTTTATTCCATGCCTGGGTGCTTCTTGCTGAATTTCTGACGAATAAGTTGCACATGTTACATCGCAGTTTGAGAATATTGCCGTCAGCTGCTGTTTCAAGGACTCTCAAAACAATTTTGTATTTTGTTGTAATAATATATATAATAATATATAATACACATATTTTTTACACAGTGAAACTGACCTTACTGACATATGCGTTCGTGTGCAAACACGGACTAACAAGTGAAGAAATTAAAACAATAGCACAGTTCATTTCCCGCCTAATCACCCACGCCAGCACTCAATCACAATAGATCTTCACTTCTTTACTTAGCTAGCTACTGTAAAGATCGTGTGTAAAGCTCCAGCGTATTACGGAAGGATTTTACGTTTACAACGAGTGATAACATCATCTACAAGTCTACAAAGCAACGAAAATATCAAGTTGGGAAGTATTCTTGTGTATATCTGTCGATAAAATAATGGCCTCTATGTTCTGTTCCGTCTGTGGGAAGTCTAAATCAACGACCGACTTACATTCTGTTTGTCTTGCGTGTCGAGGCAATATTGCTTGTGATTGTACCCATAGATGTCAGGAGTGTCAACAATGGCCCGATGATTTATTTCAAGATTTAATGACCGGGTCTCGTGCGGGTTCCCTTCCCCTGGTTTAATGTCGGAGACTAATATCATGACTCCGCCCTCCCATTTTATTGAAAATGGGACGGCGAAGAAGCCTGCATCGATTGGCAGTCCTTGGATGGGCCCTTTACGTTCTTTATTAGATAAAGGTATTGCGCCAAGCACTAGTACTTTTGTTTCTGATCTGTCCACAGGTAAAAGGAAGAAACAGGTAAAAGTATTGGGGTCCGTCCTAGATGAAGATACGGGAGAGTCAGCCGAGGTCACAGTGGAACTAGATCTTCCCGAAAGTGTGTCCCCATGGAAATCGAGACGCAATCCGAGATGAGGACCACTTTGACGCCGGGCATAAACACTGGTGACGTTGTAAGTACGCCCGTATGTGCTGTTGGGAATGATATCACTGGGGGGACTCCCGCTGGGAATACCCCGATATCTAATAATTCCCAGGTGTTGTTTGTTGGTCGTCAACCAATTTCGACACTCCCTGTTGCTCCAGGGGCAGCCTTAGGCATGGTAAGTGGTGCTGTAAATAACGATGGTGTAATACCAGGTATAGTTAATTTCAGCACAGCAGACAATACCTCTGGTGGATATAGAGACAATGTATCCATGGTCTTACCAGGAGTAAACTCCACGACCTTACGTAATACCCCAGTCACGGGAGTTATCACGCAAGGCCGGGTAGGATTAAATCCCTTGCAATTGAACACCTTTGGGTTGACAAACGCAGGGGATCGAGGTCATTGTTCTGCGGGAACAATGCCAGTTTCACACTTAATACCTCAGAGTGTTAATAGAAACAATACGGCATTGTTCCAGTCACAACAGGGTATGACTGAGAATGGTTCTGGGTCGGGTGTCATAAACCCATATAGGGCTCATTATCAACTTCCTGTCAGCCAATTCCGGTCGCCTGCGGGTTCCGGTATGGTTAACTCCGGGATTCCGGTTAGGACTTTTCGTCCTTCCGGTCCCACTATAAGGAGGCCTGTTGTGACAAACCCCGGTGGGTTGAGACTTCCGGTTCGTCCGGAAATGCAGTGGGCTAGGCCTATTGCATCCCCTTATAGACGGGTCTCTAACAGTCCACAAATCAATACGGGAGTTCCGGTTATTGATGGTTCTCTGTCTGCTGTTATTCTGCAAAGAATGGAACAACAGGCAGCTGAACTAGATCAGTTCCGGCGACTCTTGACTTCCGCTTCCGGTACTGTTCAGGTTCCATCCCCGGTTCCGACACAGCTTCCGGTAGTATCGTCTGATCCGATTGATTTGTCTACTGACCCATCGATGAGACGTCAGGGGGTCGCGCAACGTCAATCCATTGAGGATAATGACAGTGATCATGATCCGGAGAGACGTTCATATTCAGAGGTACTAAAAGCTCTATACGAGTTGTACCCTAATATGTCACGACCCCCACTGCCGACGTCCTCTCGCCTACATACTATGGCAGAGGCTCCGTCGACAACTACCATGCAGATGTCGTCACTTCCTGCGTCAGATGCCATTCATGGTTTATGTTCCGTTCTTGATACGGTTTTAGCCCAGCCTAAAACAATGCAGGAACGTATTACAAGAACGGGAAAACGTGCACTCTTTAGACCGGCTTCCGCTTCGGCACCACTTCCGGTGGAGAAGCCCACGTCTAGAGCGTACGGAATTCATGATTCGGCATATGACTTTAAGGCCGCGGAACCGGAACCTGATCTTGCCGACATATGTAAAGGCAACAAGGTCCCTTCCAAGGTCTTGATCCCGCTAACTGATAAGCAGTCTTCTACTATTGAAGAAGCTGCGCGGCAGGGGGTAGCCATAGCCTCTCACATGGACTGGTTTCTAACGGCCATATCCACTGTGTTGAGCAGGTTGTCGCGTTCGCAGTTAGCAGTTAGTAGTAGTCCTGAGCTACAATTACTGGCGGATCTTCAGAACGTGGCTGCTAAAGCTAATGCTGATGCAATGGCTTTAGCCGCGTTCAATGCTGCGATGGTTGTTCATCTGAGACGACAAGCTTACTTGTCTTCCGTCGTCAACCATGCTCCTGATATAGTCATTCGTACTTTGAAGGAGCAATCGCCAGCATCTTCGCTGTTGTTTAATGGCATTATACCGTCTCTAAGGGATACGGTGGAGAAGGCTAAGCCTAATCCTCCGCCTAGAGCGGGTGGTATGGCGACAGGAAAACGTATTTCTACGGACACTTCCGGTCCACCAGCCAAGCAACCTAGGCCGATTACTTCCGCTTCCGGTCCAAAAGGGAAGTCTCAAGCGGCGGGTCGCATGCCACAACAGCAAGGCCAGACCAATCACAACTATAAAGGAAAAGGGAAAGGTCGTGGCAAAAAGCAGCAGGGCCGGTGACGATTCGGGCCATGTCAATCTCATGACATGGCGGGACCACGAATTGCCTCAACTTCCGGTCCCGCCGAAATCCAGTCTCCCGGTCGGGGGACGACTTCAAGGATTTTGGCGGAATTGGCAAAAAACTGGGGATGGATCCGTGGGTAATCCGTACTATTCGATACGGTTACCCCCTAGAATTTACTATAGATCCACCCCTTACTGCTGCTCCCAAGCCCTCCCGTATACCTATACGGAAGGCACACCTTCTGGTAACACAGGCATCTGTGGACAAACTTATCCAGAAGCATGCAGTAATAGAACTTCCGGTCCACGACCGGTCCCCGGGTTCTATTCTCCGGTCTTCCTTGTGCCAAAGAAGGATACACCGGAAATGCGCATGATAATAAATCTGCGCAGGCTGAACAAGGACTTCCTGATGAAACCCCCTCACTTTCGGATGGAGTCCTTCCGGTCCATCAGGACCGCTCTGGTTCAAGGGGAATGGTTAACCTCCTTGGATCTTCGGGATGCTTACCTGCATATCCCGATTCATCCAAGTTACCGGAAGTACCTGAGATTCCTGGTCGGTGCTCGCCGTTTCCAATTCCAGGTCCTACCTTTCGGTCTAGCCAGTTCCCCTTGGATCTTCACCAGAGTATTTCAGCCAGTGGCGGCGTATCTGCACAGTCGAAGTATCAAATATCATTTTTACCTAGACGATTCCATTATCAGGAATATGTGCAGAATACAACTCCGATGCGATACAACATTTGTATGGCACATCCTCGAACTACTGGGTTATCTCCCACACGAGGAAAAATCGGAGATAACACCGTCACAACAACGGAACTTCCTAGGCGTGGCGTACGACACCAAATTGGTCATTGCTCGGCCACCGGAAGTTCGTTGGTGCAAGATATGTCGCGACATTCCACTGTTCATCAGACATTCTTGCCGCACTGCCATCCAGTTTGCATCAATAATCGGTCTACTGACATCCACACAGGATGTCACACCACGAGGCCGATTACAGTTACGGCCACTAATGATCTATTTAAATCAGCATTGGCCACACAGGCACAGGAATCCCATGATTCCTGTCACAGAGGAAGTCAAACATCACCTATTATGGTGGATGGACCCTCTCAATGTGATGCCTGGTGTAACACTGCTTCCGTTTCAAGCTACTCATCAGCTGTTCACGGATGCTTCGATGCAAGGATGGGGGGCCCACCTGGGATCCAAGTCGATATCAGGCTATTGGACTCCGCAGGAGAGGTTACTCCATATCAATGTGTTAGAGTTCATGGCCGTCAATCGAGCAATACTCTTATTGATACAGGACCTCAAAGGCCAGTCGGTTCTGGTAGCTACAGACAACACAACTGTCTTAGCTTACATCAACAAGATGGGGGGAACTCGGTCCTCGAAGCTTCTGAAGCAGACCGAGATACTCTACCATCTGTGCTGGCAGAACGATATCATACTTCGTGCCAGACACATACCAGGACATCTGAATGTACTAGCCGACGCACTGTCGAGAAAACATCAGATTATACCGACGGAGTGGCAGCTTCACACAGACATTCTGCGCCAAATCGCTCAGATTTGGGAACAACCGCTGATAGATCTGTTCGCTACTCACCTGAATCATCAACTCCCTCTGTATATGTCCCCTGTACTGGATCCTCTAGCAGTGGGAGTCGATGCTCTATCGCAGGATTGGACGGGTCTAATAGCGTATGCTTACCCGCCCCCTTCAATCCTGCCTCTAGTTCTACAAAAGATACGCGCGCATCCGTGCGTCGTTTATCTAATTGTCCCTTGGTGGCCAGCTCGTCCGTGGTTTCCCGACCTTCTGGAATTACTGGTAGACGTCCCAAGACGACTACCTCTTTGGGAAAAACTACTTCGTCAACCGAAGTCAGCAATTTTCCACCACAAACCTCAGGCATTCCATCTGCACGCTTGCAAGTGCTCAAGGATCAGCTCACTGAGGTTGGGTTTTCTAGGGAAGCTTCGAGAAGAATGGTCGCTTCCACTCGATCCTCCACATCAGCTTGTTATCAAGGGAAGTGGAGGGTCTTCCATGAGTGGTGTACTGGAAGAAACATTAATGCCCGTTCTGCCTCTGTTCAGCAGATAGCAGATTTCTTGTTACACCTGTTTCAAGACAAGGGTCTTGCTCCATCTACGGTGGACGGTTACAGATCAGCATTATCTAGGATTATTAACCTGTCTACTGGCGTTAATCCTGCCTCTGATCCTAATCTAACAGCTCTGGTTAGATCGTTTAGGATTGACAGGCTTGTCTCTGTACCAAAACTTCCTAAATGGGATTTAGCATTAGTTCTACGGAGTTTATCAGAACCTCCGTTCGAACCCATAACTACAGCCGATCTGAAATTCCTATCCTACAAAACAGTTTTTTTGTTAGCCTTGGCTTCAGCGGCTCGCGTGTCAGAACTACACGCTTTGGATGCTAGGGAAATTAGGCATGATTCTCGATGGACTTATGTGGTACTTACTACCATTCCTGAATTTGTAGCCAAGAACCAATCTCTGTACGACACTTCTTGTAGAGAATTTAGGGTTCCAGCTTTAGCTGATTTCCTTTCCTCAGGGTTAGAATCGGACAACCTTATGTGTCCGGTTCGTGCCCTTACTGTATATATTAGTCGCACTAAAGTACTACGTGCTGGGCGAAGGCGATTATTTATACCATTTTGTCCCCGGAGCCAACAAGAGATATCTAAAAACACTATCTCTTCTTGGCTCTCCAAAACTATTAGGTTAGCCTACGATGGAGTGTCATCGATGCAGGCTGCGTTGTGTGATGTCTCTGCACATGAGATCAGGGCGCTTGGGGCGTCCTGGCCTTTGTGGACCAACAGGTCGGTAACTGATATTATGAGGGCTTGTTTTTGGAGATCTCACACAACCTTCGCATCATACTACTTGAGAGACATGACACTTATCAAGGACGACCTATTTTCCTTGGGACCACTGGTGACAGCGCAGCAGATCACCGGGGTCGGGTCAGCACACAGACACTAGAGGCCTGTGTGTTTTTATCGGTTTTTAATGGTAAGAACACGTTTCCTCATAAAAAACTTTCTTTCAAAAAAGGGGGGGGGGCACGTGTATATAACTTCCATTATGTCAGCGCCGATGAGCCTGGGAGGTCTGGGCTTACTATAGGGACAGTGTCTACGATACCGTTATATGACCCTGTCACTATTGAGTCTTTATGGAAGCCTATTCTTATTTAAGTTTTATGGCCAGCATGAAGTCTCTTGCTGACTTCCGTCTAGTCCTCACGCCATTAGTCGCTGTCACTTTGACTTCCCTCCGTCCTGCTTTGGGATTCTCGCATATGTCAGTAAGGTCAGTTTCACTGTGTAAAAAATATAATAAATTTACATGTAATTTTTACATTTTTAAACTGAAACTTACCTTACTGACAGAGTAATGGTCCCACCCGACCTCCCCGCTTGGGATCTTTACATTTAAGAGTAAGAAGTGGAGATCTATTGTGATTGAGTGCTGGCGTGGGTGATTAGGCGGGAAATGAACTGTGCTATTGTTTTAATTTCTTCACTTGTTAGTCCGTGTTTGCACACGAACGCATATGTCAGTAAGGTAAGTTTCAGTTTAAAAATGTAAAAATTACATGTAAATTTATTATTTTCAGAAAAAAATTTGGCTAACCTGTTTACATAACCAATGGGTTACGCAACCTAGTCCTACGTAACCGAACAATAGGTTACGTGAACATCGTGACCCAGAACTATTTTTGGGTTACGCAAATTTTTGAAATTTCGAGGCTTGCCTGGTTGGTGTGTGACAGTATGATCACTCATATCTCCCCTGTTACCATACCTGGTTGGTGTGTGACAGTATGATCACTCATATCTCCCCTGTTACCATACCTGGTTGGTGTGTGACAGTATGATCACTCATATCTCCCCTGTTACCATACCTGGTTGGTGTGTGACAGTATGATCACTCATATCTCCCCTGTTACCATACCTGGTTCATGTGACAGTATGACTCCTCATATCTCCCCTGTTACCATACCTGGTTGGTGTGTGACAGTATGACTCCTCATATCTCCCCTGTTACCATACCTGGTTGGTGTGTGACAGTATGACTCCTCATATCTCCCCTGTTACCATACCTGGTTTATGTGTGACAGTATAACTCATATATCCCCTGTTACCATATCTGGTTCATGTGTGACAGTATGACTTACCGTATGGGGATAATAAGTGATGAAAGTGAAATATAACTGTTGCTAACATCAAATCTGTCAAGGTAGATTTAGGGAAATTCAAACAGTGTTTTGTAGTCCAAAAATATATGTAGTATCTTAAAAATGGTAGGGATAAGAGTGCAGAAACTACAAATCTTGTGATGAGCAAACATACTTTTGAGGACCACGAAAAATGTTGCTAACGTCATTTGTGTTGCTAACGTCATTTTCATTTAATGTCATCCTCTTAGATTTCAAAGCACACCTGTGACAGGCAGTTGATTTCAAAATGGGCAAGGGAATGAGTAATAATTTGAATATCCCAAAGGATTCAAATAAAGTTGGAATTTTTAACGGATTTAGAACACCAAACCAGTTGCTAACATAATTTGACAGAATGACTTTAGCAGCTACACCTTATTAATGTTCTCAAAATTCACATGAATGAATTTTGCTTTGGTATCTCATTATTCTTTCAATCGATTGGGAGTTTTGTTGTCATAATTGTATACAGTTAGGAATTATTAGCTTCTGCAAACAGAAATTAAAAACAAATATGTGAGTCTGTCATGGATGACAGATGAAAAAGTAGAATTATAATAGAATCTGGCACGTGACAGTATGACTCCTCATATCTCCCCTGTTACCCTACCTGGTTCATTGTGTGAAAATCAATGCATTGTCTTTCACATTTACTCTATCTTCCCTGGTTAGTTTTTTTTACCCCTCGGCCAAAATTTGGCCGAAGGGTATTGTCGTCATGTACGTCTGTCCGTCTGTCCGTCACACCTTTCTCGTTACCAAGATATCTTCAGAACGACTTACCCTAGGCACACCAAACTTGCAGTGCACATCCGTATGCTTGTGACCCAGAACCCTATTGAATCTGGACCTGATTGGTTAGAAACTTTGGCGGCCATCTTTAATTTATGCGAAATCATCACAGCTTTCTTGTTACCAAGATATCTTTAGAACGACTTACCCTAGGCACCCCAAACTTGCACTGCACATCCATATGCTCATGACCCAGAACCCTATTGAATCTGGACCTGATTGGTTCGAAACTTTGGTGGCCAAATTTAATTTATGCGAAATCATTAATCTTGTGTATCTTAGGTACCATTTCTCTGTTCAGTGTGAAACTTGGTATAGATCATCGATGCATCAAGAAACTTCAAAGGAATGACCAAACCAGTTTCCCTCATTCGGTGAAAACCTTGGCGGCCATCTTTAATTTATGCAAAATCTTCAATGATATATATCTCTGATACCATTCAAGTGTTCTATACGAAACTTGGTATACAGCATCGATGTATCAAGAGATCTGCAATGTATAGCCACATCAGTTCCTCTGAGTGGCGGGAAGGATGGGCGGCCATCTTTAATTTATGCAAAATCATTAATGATCTCTATCTCTGATACTGTCGAGTGCTCGATGTAAAATTTGGTATATATCATCGAAGCATCAATAGACTTACGATAAATGACAGTTCTGGCGTTTCTGATTGGGCGGAACCTTGGCGGCCATCTTTAATTTATACAAAATCTTCAATGATATATATCTTTGATACCATTTCAGTGTTCTATATGAAACTTGATATCCAGCATCGATGTATCAAGAGACTTGCAATGAATAACCACATCGGTTCCTCTGAGTGGCGGGAAGGATGGGCGGCCATCTTTAATTTATGCGAAATCATTAATGATCTTTATCTCTGATACAGTTCAAGTGCTCAATGTAAAATTTGGTAGACAGTTCTGGTTTTTCTGCTTGGGCGGAAACCTTGGTGGCCATCTTTAATTTATGCAAAATCTTTAATGATGTTTATCTTTGATACCATTTCAGTGTTCTATATGGAACTTGGTATACAGAATCTATGTATCAAGAGACTTGCAATGAATAACCACATCAGTTTCTCGGAGTGGTGGGAAGGATGGGCGGCCATCTTTAATTTATGCGAAATCATTAGGGATCTCTATCTCAGATAATTTTCAAATGTTCGATGTAAAATTTGGTATACATCGTCGATGCATCAACAGACTTGTGTAATGAATACCGGTTTCTCTGATTGGACGGAAACGTTTGAGGCCATTTCTAATGGCAAAATTTTTCATAACCTGTATATTTGTTACTTGACTGCTTGGTGTTCCTGAAGTCTTGTTTTAAATTGAATACATTATGAATGGCTGGCACCCAGAGCCGAGGGGTTTTCAGATGCGCAGCTTCGTATTTCTTTGGCCATAAATATATTTGTTTTTAGGCCGAAATTCAAAAGCTGTCTTCAGAACTGGTCTGCAGTATCATTGTGATCTGAATGGTAGTACAACAGAAATTGCTCAGTTCAAGATCTCAAGATGTTAGTTCTTACTTGATTTCAAAATTTAAAAACAACTTGATTTAGCTGCTTTTGAAAAAGTGTTTTGTGACATTCATTCTGGGACGATGTCCCAATATTATCAAACGCAATATTCTGGCATTGAACATGCTTTCCTTCCACATAATGGTGGAACACATTTTTCTGGTAAATTTTAAACTCGCCTGCATGTGCTGTATGGATGGCTCTAAATTAATTGAATTTCAAACTGCTAAACCCATGTCTCCACAAGTAGTAATCCTCAAATTCAGTTTCTCAAATGTCAAGAAAATTGAAGATTGTATTTCAAACTGCCAAAGTTTCCAGAATATAACATTTAATTTAGACATCCCTGGAGGGGAATACATACCTATTCTGGGGGTTTATTTGGATAGTTGGGGAATTCTGACAGAGGCATGTGAAAAGTACAAAAGTGACAATTTCTCGCAAATTTTTTGTTTTCCAAAATTGTTTAGTTTAAATTCAAGGTGCGGGACTAGTCTTCCCAGAATTAGTGAGATTAATAATAGATGTGGACAAAAATTGCATGTCTTATTTGCAATACCGTCACCTCATTTAACCGTGACAATTTTGAGAGATGTCAGTTCTCGGTGGAAAATAAGTTCTAGGTAGACATTTGATTGGTACACAGAAAATGACCATACAAAATGTGTGTGCATTGTTCATAGTTGACTATTCACTCCTTGTTATTTTCAGTTGTCTTGTATGGAGACTGTTCAGGTGGGGGCAGATGTGATGATGAGAATGCTGTATGCAGAGGAGGGTTGTGTAGATGTCAATCAGGATATCATGCCAAATATGGAAAATGTCGTAAGTATATGCTGACAGATAATTGCAGTCATCTTTAGGGATAAATTATAATATAATTATATTCCGACATTGTGAAACAACTGGCCAGAAATGGATTGAATTAGTGAGTTGTTCCCGACTGGACTCGGTAGCTCAGTCAGTAGAGTAGTGGGACTGTGTCCCCAAGGTCGGGAGTTCGATTCTCACCTGAGCCAGTATTTTCACCTGAGCCAGTATTTTATGGCCGGGTGTTTCACAATGTAGGGATATAATTATATTATGTTGACAGATGTTTTCCATATTCAAATCCTGTACCAGCTTCCATCCATCAATGGTTGTGTCATCATAATTCTGAGTTAAGACTCACTCTAAATGTTCGTTGTTGTTGTAGATGTAAACCAATATTGAAAACTTTGTAAATTGGGTCTGGTTCAGGTCAGAATTGTGGTGAATATCAGCTGGAGTGTGAGAACAAGGGCCTGTTGGTGAGGGGACCAGACTGTATCGACCTCTCTCTATCCTGTGATGGTACACCCCAGTGTGCCGACGGCTCCGATGAACTCGACTGCCAACCTACAGGCAAACATTACTCTATTCTTCATCTTCAACCTTAGCTTAAGCAAGAACAGTTGCATGTTCAGGGCTCTCAAGGAGCAAAATGAAGGCGAGTGATTCGTCACTCGCCTGAATTTAAGCTCAGGCGAGTGAGGCGAGTGCTTTTATCACTCGCCTGAGAAATTCCTGAGGCGAGTGAAATGCTGAAATTACTTCTACAAGTACATCACAGAATATGTGGGTCACATATGCGCGGTTCAGAACGGTCATGACGGTGTTGTAGTCTTCTTTAATTCGGAACACTGATGTAAGTTCCTCTCCCCATTTTAGCTACGTCGATAGTTCTATCGGCTTTCGTTTCGGATTCGACATCATGCAATTTTCCGATAACAGCTTGCTAACAGTGACAAAATTGTCACGAACGAAAACGCACGCGTGCTTGGCACCGGAATTGCGTGAGAGCAATGAAAAGCATGGATTTGATCGTGGGACGAAAGTCAAGTCCGCGTAACAGCGAGAGTAAATCAATATTGAAAACTAATGTTTAAAACGGAGTGATGTAATGTAAAACAAAATCGGAAACTAATGTTTAAAACGGCGTGATGCCACATTGATGTGGTGGTTTGAGCCGTGGTGTTTGACGGATTTTATATTTGTGGAAATCATAACCCACGGCTCAAAACGTGTCTGTATGGAAATACAAGGGAGGCAACCAGTCTACCCGTAACGGACCTGTAATTTCGTTCCGATACAGGGTTTTACTTTTTGCACAAACACATGAAGCGGAAATGGCGGGAAGCCTTCCGAAATTGCTGAACAACAAGATCTTTACGAAACCAAGAATTTTACGACAGCTGAAGATGTCATTAAATTTTATTCTGACCTATGAAACGTGCCAATGATGAACAACAAGATATTTTGGAGCCAAGAACTTGACAGCAACAGCTGAAGATGTCATTAAATTTTATTCTGACCGACGAAAACAGGCGAGTGGTGAACCACTCGCCATTTTTTGATTTCAGGCGAGCAGGAGGCGCGCGCGAGTGATCGCTCGCCTCTCCTTGAGAGCCCTGATGTTGTAGCATGAGTTTGCATGTTGCAGCTCATCAGTTGGCATGTCTTCAACTGATATTTCATCTTGTATTCAACAAATGTATGTCTGATATTCAAATGCTTGTTGAACTTGTAGTTTGCCTTCTGATCATTCATTGGATGTACTGTTCAGTGTTATGGGAGATAACTCCACCTTTTATTGTCTTGGTGGCATGTGGTTATGTAAAAGTTAATCTATCATCTAATGAAGTTACATGCTAGTGTTATTTAACTAGAATAATGTGTCTTGTCCCTGTCGTATCCATGTATCTACATGTACTTCACTTGTTCTGTCCTGTATCTTCATCATCTTCACTTAGATACAATGTACATGTAGCTCCAACATGTCAGAGCTCAGAACTGCATTTTAGATCACTGTTTGTACTTTGGCTCAGCCCAGCTTCAGCTCTATCTTTTACATCGCTTGTGTACTTTTGTGTGTTTATCTTCAAATTTAAATTTATGTACAGTAATGATCTGAAATAATATTGTTCTATCTAGACTATAGTTATGCTAGCTTGAATGTCACCGGCTCATAAAGTGTATACACAGTAGATGTGAGTTTTGTGTGTTGTGTACTAGTGTTGGTCAATCAAGATTTACCTGTACTTTACCTCATAAGGCCCTATTAAGGTGGTTCATTGTATCTTCTCCCCCCCCCCCTCCTCCTTCAATGCCAAATTCCACCACTTAGCTAAACAACTCACTCAAAATTCAAAGGAAAACATACTTGCATGATACTTTAACTCAAGTTTTCACAGAGATAATACCACTATGTGTACTAAGTCTAAGATAATATATCACTGTCAAAATGTCCTTTAATAACAAATACATATTATATAGTAAGGATTGCAGACTGGCGAGCTGAAATAATTAGTTTTTGAAAACCATACGTTGATCGCTTACCTGCTGAAGCGCCATAGGGAGAAGGAAGAACGAGTCAATTTAATAGGGGCTAATCAGTCCACTCGGACTGCGTTCATCCTGTTGATTACATGCAATTTGTCTGTTTTTCAAGATAGATGCTTACATGCTATACTGTTGAATGCTCAGTATTTCTTTCATTATTCTGTGGAATTTTGAATTGGTTAAAGAAAGGGTAAAATTGGCACTTCTGCATTAAATTTATATCAAATTATCGATATATATACATGGTATTTGTATATAGATTTAAATGCACAATAGTACTGTGATATTTGTTTATATCAATGTATTTTTATCAACCTTGACCTATGTGTATTAGGTAAATGGGACCAGTCGTCTGGGCGTGATGGTGTACGCCAGAGTGCCAAGAGCATGAGCTCCCCTGAGTATAACCCCTACAGGCCACCTGAGTCTGTGGACAGAGCCCCTAATGCAGACCCTGGTAAAGTAGCAGGAACATCTGAGGACATGTCCCATCCCAACGGGAAATCGGAGTCCACTGGATCACAACAGTTACATAATAAACCAACAGGAGATGAGCCTGGACCATCACATCAGTACCAGGGTTTTGTTCGGTCCAAACCTCGCCCACAGAATTCAGCCACACCAGCTTCACGAGAGAGAGTCCATGACCACCAGACCAGCACCAGTCCACAGACAATACTGGAACAAGGGAGACAACCAGAAATAGCTAAACCTGTCAAATCTCCACCAGGATCTGAAGGTAATACTGATAAAGGTTTAGTGCATAATCCTGCTCATGGCCAGGGTTTTAGGGATTCTTCTAAACCAGAAATATCACAAAAATACAAACCGGATGGTCAAGGTGGATCCGAACAGCCTTCAAGTCATCAGGGAGACATCATAAACACAGGGTTGGCAGGTAAACAGGATTTTGTTCACAAAACTGATGGAAGACCGCAGCTGGGTCAGCATTCAGCTCGGAGACCTGCGACATCTTTCGTGGGAAATGATGGTCAGGGGAGACAACCATCCAAGCCTCATAATAATCACTTGAACTATCCATACAATAGTCCACAAAGACTGCCACCTGGGTATCAGTACCCAGTGCAGTACCCTACCTATGACTGGGGGGATTACGGGGGTGAGGACATTGGTGCGGGGTATCCTGATCAGCTGGACTACAATAACCCTGGGTCTGTGGATGGTGGTGGCTATGACTATAACTACAGACATCCTTACTTGGGTCAAGGTAGATTAACATCTTCATCTCCTGTTTGCTGTCTTATTTGCATGTCGTTATGTTGTGCTTTCAAAAATATTTTTAAAAAATTTGGTTTTGTTAAGTATTTATGCATGTTAAGTTTTCTCCCACTTTGGCAGTTCACACAATTGTGTTATATGCTATGTCAAATAGCATAGCAGTATGTAGTGCTTTCATCACAGTTTTATCGTGTAGCTGCTTCCCTGTTTTACCCTCTTTGTACATAATTATTCCAATTCATCAGAATGGGATTAATTCAAAATTTACAAGTAGACGTTTAAGGATAATTATGTGCTTTCCAAAAATTTGTTCATGCACTATAAATTACAATGGCAAATTGCCTGGACCCTGTACAGTTCTGTCAGCCCATTCCAGTCATATTATTAGAGGAGAACCCAATAGAGCAATCAAACTTGCCAAAAGAGCGATATCAGTATTCTGACGTTTATTTTATCAAAATATTCCCGAAATGATAACGAGATATTGTACCTCTACATATATATTGCAAAGTACCTGGCATGGTTTAGTGAAGTTTTGTCTCACATGAAGTGCAGTTTGGAGTGCAAAAATAAAATATTGTGTACAAAGAAATTTTTCATGTAGTTTAAAGTATATTAACTTGTCGTATAGTCTGAGAATTGTTCAGGCCCTGGGTCTTTTGAATAACAGCATCTTGTAGTACATGTACGTAGTGTATTTGTGCAAAATCGTCTATTTCGAGGTGAAAACAGCACCCTTTTCTCTCCTCAAGAATATGAAGCCAGTCCAGAACCAAAAGAAACTTTGCCCTGAAATATTGGTCATGTCAATAGTTATTTGTTACCCCAAAAGGTTTTGGTTCTGGACTGGCTTCATATCGCTACAAACAGAAAAGGGTGCTGTTTTTACTTCGAAATAGACGATTTTGCACAAATACACTATTTCAAGATATGGTTATTCAAAATCCATAGGACTCATAGCCTGAAAATTACCCACACCATACGACAAGATAATATTCTTTAAAGAGGTAGCAGCGTCATTTAAAAAATATTCAGCAAATAACATATTTCGATAAAAAGTTATTTAGTAGTTGAGATCAACTATGGTGAACGTTTTTCTGTGACCTCATTTTTCAATATCACGGGCATTGAAATCACACTTCTGACATTCTCAGAAAAACGTGACAGCACCTGCACTTGGCCCCAGTGCCTGAGATGACGTCACAAAACGCGCACTGGCATTCCGGGCGTGATGCTTTGCAACGTCATACTCGATCTTAGAACTTTTATTGCACTGTGACGGCTTCTAACATGACGTCATGGACACCTGGTCATGTTATCCGACGTCATCTCAGTCATTTCCCATTTTCATGTTGTTCACTAGACTGAACTGAAAAATCTGACAATATTGGTCCCTATAAGAAATACAAGACTTCACGACTTGAAAATATTTGGGCAATTGTTGCAGTTGATCATGTTTTTCAGTTTACCCGAACAATTAAAATCACGCTACTACCTCTTTATGCTAACAGAAAAATTTCTTTTGTCCGCTATTTTTCATTTTGGCATTCCAAATCACATCTCATGACTTGAGTGTGACATTAAGCCAAATTCCCTCTCTCCCTTCCTCTCATGGGGCCAAATCGTCATTAAACCACACCACATCCTTTGGTAAGCAAATGTGCTTTTGATGATGTCATGTGGTGATCTAGAGAAACTTCAAACAGTTTCCTGACAAATAGTTCCTTATTTTCTTTTTGTTTCTTGGGATTCCGAACTTTTAGCATTTCGTTCACTGGTAATTGGACACCATTTCAGGACCTGGTTTAGGTTACCAATATTTAGAGAAATATGTTTGCCATGGCAACCAGTTACCAAGCGTTCCACTCTTGAACTTGTCTTCCTTTCTGGGTATCGGCATTGGATTCCATAGACAAGGCCACATCTTAAATCCACATAAGAGATTAATGCATTCGCCTGTCAATTGGAAAGTTACTTTAGAGCATGCCCACACAAAGACTGATCCCTTGAAGGAAGTTATCAATTACCACAAGAGTTGTCACCCTTCTATCATTTACAAAGCTTCTTATACCCCCCCCAAAGGCAAAAGTCTACAGCCATTTTCAATCTTTTATTTATACGCTTGTCATAAGACAACATCGTACAATGCGAGAGCGAGTTTTGTCCATCTGTTAATTGTTGCCACCTGTGTGTGTTATATCTCCAGTTCTAGGTCACAGTTCCAAACTTTGGATTTAGCTCACACAGGGGGCAAAGAGGAACACTATTCATTTTGAGATCCAAGATCAAGGTCACTGTTCTGCCAAAAATCAGTATATCGTTGAAAATCGTTATGTTTATGCTAGAAGTATCGTTCAGAGATGCAAATTGTGAAGAAGTCTAAATGGGGTCTTCCCACAATAATCCATGGACAATGGTGTCTTGATCCGTTGTCGGCCACACGTGTACATGATAAGTGGGTCACCACGTGTGCGGGTTGTTTTCATCATCTCTCCCCTATATGTTTATAACATGGAGTGGGTTTTTCAACAACTCAAGCGGCCAGCCAGGTGTCTGTGCACTGCCCGCTGTCATCGAGGCCAGACAGCATTGTCCAAGAATTAACTTGTAGTGATAATTGCCCATTGCGTTTTATCCCTCATCATATTGTTTGTGTGAGTTCCATCTGCTTCTTAACACAATATCTCTTGACGGATTATTGTCAGGTTTTCTAAATTCATAAAAAGCATGCAACTAGGGATTGATCAGAAATTACATTGATTGATTGATTACAAGTTGACTGTCCTTGATCTATTTTATAATCCCCCTTCAATAATTTGTCTATGGGGGGGGGGGGAGTGCATTAACAGGTACATGGTGGGTATAAATCAGTCATAACCTTCTGATAGTATAGGTACAGAGAACGTTAAATAACCTGCTATCTTTTGTGAAATATATTACTGTTTTGTTATATTGTAGCACATGATAAATGATGTGATAGTTTGCACATGTACATAGCTCCGTCATATTTCATCACATTTTCCACTGTTACATAGTTGATGTAATTTGTAAGTGTTTCTGTCATATTGTTATTGTTATGAAATGTTTGTAGTAATTTGAGTTGATTCAATGTCCTTGGTAATTATGATTTATCTTACTTTATTTTTGATACCATAATGTAGGTAATAAGCAAGTAACCAGGGGTTGAACAATTTTACCTCTCCTAAGATCAGTGGCCTGAATGGGATAACGATGCTAAATAATAATGTTTCTCTTATGTTTTGTGTTGTGAACATTGCATAAATTATACAAAAATGAATGTGAAAATTTTGTTTTGGCCACTGGTCACCTCACACATGTAACTTATACGTGCTATAATACCGCATTGACATTATATTTTGTGTACTATCTGTGTTTTTATTCCTATTCCTAATGTGAGTTATTTCAAATGGTACAAGGTACATGTATTAGCTGAGGCAAGTTTCTTATTCCTGTGGGCTGTCCACTACAGCAGGAGTTTATCTGAACATTCAATAATTTACACCCAACCAACTACTCAACAGTTAATAAGTTAGCTGTTAATTCACAAACAGTCCTACATGTACAGGTATATAGTTAGGACATTATACATGTATGTCATGTTCTCATCATAGTACTCTCCAATCTGCTCAACTGTTTCAATACAGAGTTTTGGGTTTGAGTGTCCAGAGAGTACAATTATGATGTCACTCGGTCAACCCTCATATATGTTTGTCCTGTAGATGAACATGATGACAGTGAGGGTTGGTTACCTTGAAATGGTAAACAATGCAGAGATGCAATATTATTTCTGGGAAAGAACACAGACCAGAGCACATCATTCAAAGATTCAACCTTGTTTGAAGAGAATGGGGGTTGGAGATGAACAAATAACCCAGTGTGGACTAAACAGATAACTGAACTGTTAGATGTAGTTGTTGAGTGAATTGGCAAACTTTCCTGTACACACATTGATGCAGTCTTGCATGATGGGCACAGCACATCTTTTGATGCTTTATAATGATAGACTGGGTTCTGATGTAATTGTAGAATTAAGTTAATATAAAGTATGAACACATTCAAAATCCCATTCAAACCATCCTCGTTAAAACAATCATTCATACATTTATATTGGCAGAGATAGGTTCTTTGGTTAGATATCGGGACTGGTGTAATGTGTCAGTCTGATATATATCTCACCTAATCAAATTAAATATGATATATATATCTCACCTACATTTATATGATATGTATATCTCACCTACATTGATTATATATGATATGTATATCTCCCCTACATTGATTATATATGATATGTATATCTCCCCTACATGGATTATATCTGATATGTATATCTCCCCTACATGGATTATATATGATCTGTATATCTCCCCTACATGGATTATATATGATATGTATATCTCCCCTACATGGATTATATCTGATATGTATATCTCCCCTACATGGATTATATATATGTATATCTCCCCTACATTGATTATATATGATATGTATATCTCCCCTACATTGATTATATATGATATGTATATCTCCCCTACATGGATTATATATGATATGTATATCTCCCCTACATGGATTATATATGATATGTATATCTCCCCTACATTGATTATATATGATATGTATATCTCCCCTACATTGATTATATATGATATGTATATCTCCCCTACATGGATTATATATGATATGTAATTCTCCCCTACATGGATTATATCTGATATATATCTCACCTACATGGATTATTTATGATATTTATATCTCGCCTATATTGCCCATGTACATTTGTCTGTTACTTCACCAGGTGGATACAACTCTCGGCAGTACAGACCTCATCCTAAATACCAACACAAACCAGCCAATGGTATACTACATGTATTACCAGCACACCTCACTCCACCTCTATCTCACTAAGTTCAGCGTGTTAACCCTTCTCATCCCTTTTGTCTCTTTATATGTATCTTAACTTTTTGCCATTTTCATGCATTTGTGCTTCAGCATGTGGATGTACATGTCATTTGCAAATGTCCGTTTACAAGTCACAAGATATACTTGGACCTTTTTAATGCCTTTTACCTGTTGTGTGACAATGTACAGCAAATTGGATGGCATTTTGCATACATTTGCATATGTCCGGGAGGGGGTGTTAAAAGTGAAGAGTATACTTGTGCATATGGAAAGAGACTATTGATCTATATTCAATGAAAATTGAATTGATATCCAGAAAATGAGGATTTCTTGTGTTCATACTAAATGGATAATCTCATGCGGGGGTAAACGGACAGGCTTATCTCTGTCAAGATTTAATTTAATTGGCTTCGTGAAGATGGCACATGTAATTGTAACAAACTTAACATTTGTGCTGCACAAAATCTGACAAATGATGTTGCGAAATCTTACTGCTTGTACTTAATTTTATATTGACATGTGTTTAATGCCAACTACGATAATTTCCCTATTAATTCGCGATGTAGTGATGAAACTCACCACTCCAAAAATTGGCTACTTTCGAATTATTTGTTAAGCAAATTCTAGAAAAACGCGAGTGTTCGAATTAAATGTCGCGCCGACTTTCACGGAGAATCCAAAATGGCGGACCGCTTCGCCGTGGTCGTAGTGATCGTATTTATTACCGTGTATTAACTTTGAGATCTCATCATAGTTTCCATAAAATGGAGTGTATGATGTCAGAAAATCTCCTCTACCCTGATAAAGGCGTCTAATTTTATTCGAGGAAGTCAAGCATATTTATCGAGTGACAAGTTCAGCACGATCATGCAGATTTTTGAGCTGACGTCCGTAAATTTGCGTCCATAATAACATCGTAAAAGTAGGCCAAAACATTGAACGTATTCCTTCCTTTTTGTTCAGTATTAGCTATGATCTATATTATGAAACCTAACTGACATGGAATTGAATGAATATTCTGGAAATATAAAACTATCCATGTTCGAGTCGTTCGGTATGTCGACGTTGTTGTTGTGAACCCTGAAAATGAACCAACGGCAAATTTGTGTAGGATTGTATCACGAAGTTTTAGACAGATTAGCGGACTTTTTGGTCTTCACTGTGCATGATTTTACACACACCATCCAGGACTTGAATAAATATCCCGGACCTATGACACGAAATTAATGTAGAATTAACGGCGGATTGTACAAGAGAACCGAGTGTCAGTCGGCAATACACGTTTCGATTTGTTTGTTTCAAGTATGAGAATATCTATTACGGTACCGGTACTGTAACAGTTTACTAAAAGTATAGGTCGAAGTATGATATCGTTCTGAATATTAATTAAATACTGGTATGTTCTCATCTCCGAAACTTTAACTAATGCCATTTAAATGTTTCACAATCTATGACTGCCGACTCAAAATCAAGTCATTCAACAGTGCTTAATTCTTGAAAAGGAAACTTTTACCTGCATCCGATCGTCTTTCTGATTTGAGATTTGGCCCGACTGCAGCTTTTCTATAATTTATAAATATACACTCAGTAAATATAACCTGATCCACTTCAGAGAATATACAGAAATCGACATCTCAATTAACTGGTAAATTAGACCGATCTATGTAAGTTGTGATTGTATTCTGATCGAAGAATCATGGCGAAAAAATCTACCAAATGTATAATCTCGTTTCTCAACGGTTTAGTGAAATTAATTCAGCCTTTCAGAGAATCTAGTTGAGGAAAGTTATAAAATATATCGATATGTTCAATATCATGATGATTTTGTCCGTGCAGTACTGAGAACCATATCGTGGATGGATTTATTCCATTTTTCTAAAAAAAAAATCTAAACAACACTAATATCCAAATTACAACCGCGGCATGCGATTGTTGACTCCAGGTCAGATCGATAGCCGGCTTCATCTGAAAATATATTAGCATAAAATGTATTCTATTTAATCACCAACGTATAAAAGTTAAAGGGGCCATGAATTAATGAGGGACGATGAACCACCGTAAAGACTTGAACAGAAAAGGAGCGCCATGAACATTTCCTAAGAGCGTGTCACGTTGACCACCGTTGTCGGTGATTTTTATGTTCCGTTCAAACATAATTCATTCGCACGCAGTTCTGCCTTCTCGGAAAATATTCACCGTGTTTTTCAAATAAAGGAATGCTGGTTTAAAGAAAGATATTTGATATACGAACGCTGGAAACTGAAGAATGATTCAATAGCGGGCCGTGTGCAGACACTCGACCACGTGCGGGGGACTACCGTATATATTTTTCCCGACTGCGGCGAAACGCGATCAAGCTAGGATAAAATTACAGGACTGCGGAGTTAATTGAATCAATTTTTTTCCTTATAGACTGTAAGTAATAGTAATTCAGTCTGATTATATTGTACCATTCCCTGTTGTTTCTCTGCGCTTACAAATAATAACATACGCCGATATACTATACGAGATTCTAGTAACATATTCACTTTACTTTCATCGACATATTCACTTTACTTTCATCGGCACGAACTCCGTGTTCGAATTTATTGTTTCACGGATATTGAAAATGCTCCCGTGTTCGTTTTATTAGGATGGACAAAATCACGACAGCGGAAAAATCGGCCGTTTTCGAATTAAATTTGGAAGGTGAATTAATAGGGAAATTACCGTAGTCTTATTTTTGGAACATTTCAGAGTGATTTTGTCTTTTTAACCTTGCACCTTCAGTTTCACCTTTCCCACTAATGTTAGATATGTCCAGCACTGAACTGTTGTGCAACAGCTAACCTTTTTAACAAAATTACTTCAGATATTGATATGCTTTTGTTTCCCCTTTTCTGTCAATTTTCTCATTGTTCTATTCCTTAGCCTATAGTAACATCAGTTATATTTATGCACTCGATCATAAGCTCCTCTGTGCTAACATTAACTCTGTCATACAGGTGCAATATCAATCCATCAAAGATCAATAGATACAAATTGTCCTACATGATGTATGTGCCATCTAGTTAACTCTTTTATGGCACTACTTAAAGCAGCATGTCAGCATAGGAACAAATGTAATGTGTGTGTTTTCCATGTGATTTCAACGGAGGCTATCAGTTCTGGATCATTAGGTCAAAAATCAAGGTCAAAATTGAAAATTACGATTCACCAACTACCGGTACTCGGAAACTAATCAGCTGCATTGTTCATGTGATCTCAAAGAAGCCTATTGAATTTAGGTCATTTGTTCCATGATCACAGCACCCCAAGACAATCACTCCATGTCCAATCCATTCTGCATCTGTACTTATGATTCAGTTATGGGATATGCCTTCCAGGTGCCTTCATGGGAGTCGATGACTTAGGTGGTGAAATGCCAAGATCACACCATGCTAGAGCTGGACCTAACCTTGTCAGGATATATGTCTTGGGTCCTCAAACTTCACATGTGTGTTGCTCATATAGATTCAAAGAAGCCTGTTGATTTGAGATCAAAAAGTCTATTTGTCCAAGAAAGTATTTCTTTATACTTTTTTGTTAGATGATATTTATATCTTATTGTAGGTCTTTCAAATATTTTCATATTATACAGCCATAATTTTATGATATGTATGGTGTTGAAGCCTAAGATATTTGGGTTTGACAGTAATTGTTATGAGATTATCCTTGTGTCCCTATCGTTGAACCTCAAGCTGTCCCTTTGGTCACTGTGTAATTGACACTAGTTCTCATACAAAGGTAACGCTCTTCCATATCCAACCTTTACCAGTCACTTCCATATCCAACCTTACCAGTCACTTCTAAACTTTCAGTATCAAGTTGCAGCAGTAAGTTGAAAAATATCAGTCGGTATCAATCTTAAATATTTTAGCATGTAACTTTAGATGTACTTCACATTTCATTTATTCTCTTGGTTTCATTGTATATTTACAGATAAGTCTCATCACCTGGATGAAACACAAGTGGGAGGTTCATGTAAGTATCGTCTTCTAACTACGGTAATTTCCCTAATAATTCACCTTCCAAATTTAATTCGAAAACGGTCGATTTTTCCACTGTCGTGATTTTCTCCATCCTAATAAAACGAAAACGGGAGCATTTTTAATATCCCCGTGAAACAATAAATTCGAACACTCCCGTTTTCGTCGCGGAGTTCGTGCCGCTGAAAGTCAAGTGAATTTTTTTCTTATTTTTTGTTATACGTCTCATTTTCTTTAATAAACAGATGATATGGTAGGACAAAGATATAAATGTTTCCCTGTTTGTCCCTGTCAGGGCTTCGGCGTAATAGTTAGTATGTACACAACTGCTTTTTCGAGGGAGCCATTATTTCATTTCTTCAGACCTGCATAACGTGCCCCATACATTTTGACTGCAGCACGGGATCAGTTGAGTATTTCATTTGAGCTACGGGGAGATGTCAATAGACATTGATGTTGGTGTTTTATTCACTCGCCAATCCAGAACAACGTTTCCATGTAATAAAATGACGGACTTGTTTCCAACAACATGATAATCCAT
The DNA here is from genome assembly GCA_036873755.1 of Hanleya hanleyi. NCBI lineage: Eukaryota > Metazoa > Mollusca > Polyplacophora > Lepidopleurida > Hanleyidae > Hanleya > Hanleya hanleyi. The sequence goes on along the minus strand of JAVTVY010047414.1, from coordinate 72,046 downwards.
TGTTAGTTTGAAAAAAGAAAAGAGAGAAACAAAAAAAAGTTATGCAGAGTACCCTCGTCTCGACAGTCTGCGTGAACGAAACGATCGTAGGTGTGTCGATTACGCAAATCCGAAAATGGCCAGAATGAAAAGTCGGTCAGATGAAACGAAAGTTCCAACCACTTCTCTGCAAACTTTTAACCAAATTACTGAGCTGGTGTAACTTGACTACAATTGTTTTAGAAGAGACACTAAAGTCAAAACACACATGTCGTGTTTTTAGGCGTATCACCTCTTTGCACTGGAATGGAACAAGCCGTTTCAACTCTTGACCTTGCAAATTCCGGCCAAGCTTATTTGTTTACGTTAAGTTTTACTATGATGATTTCATTGGATGAGAACAGTCAGCGGGTCGCAAATTACCTTTTCTGGGGCGAGCACATGATCTTATTGTGTCACGCAAAATAGACCCGTCCATGCTAGCCTGCACATGGTTTCACGTGCCCAGTCAAAATATAATTAGGTGAGGTATCCCAGATATTACATCAGACCACGTGCGGTCTGTAAATAGACTAGGATTTTCCCATGTCTGTTTTTCGTCGGCATTATTCTCTGTCATTATTTCCTGTACATTTTCGGCCTGCTCGGATTTCGCTGCCTGCCTGATAAACTAAACACAAAATTACTTTGGCGACTAAACACTTCATGTAACAAAAATTCACTCGCCACTTTGGCGATTTACTCTATTTTTAATCGACACATTGGGCAAGTAACTGAACAATTCAGTCGCCAGTTGTCATTTTTTAGTCGCCTTTTGGCGAGTTGTCGACAGGATTTCGTGAGCCCTGGGTCCCAGAGTCTTTTAAATGAACTATGATAGAGATATCAAACATAATACACGGTTATCAAGATCACAACGATCCCGGTGAAGCGGTCCGCCATTTTGGATCTTCCGTGAAAATCAGCGTAACATATAATTCAAACATAAGCGTTTTTCTGGAATTAGCGCAAATAATTCGAAAGTAGCCAATTTTTGGAGTTGCGAGTTTCATCACTGCATCATGAATTATTAGGGAAATTACCGTAGTCAGGCTGTGGAAACATGGGAAACACCTATGGTAAATACTGAAGAAGTCTTTGAGTGACTTTGAATTGAAGCGGTAATATAAGCTGTTTGGGATTAAGCTAAATGTACATGAGATTGGGAATCGTGGTGCCATACTGAAAAATAATCTGGTGGTGTTGATTGATATCCCATACATGGTACTATATTCCACCACAGAATGCAACAGGAACCAGGTTAGTTTGGATATACCGTTGTCATATTAAAGCTTCATGCTCATCAAAGGCATGGGTGAATCGGGACAATGTTATATGGCTGACTCAAACAGGACTCTTTTATTCTGATGCTGTGGGCATTGCCAGGAAGTCTTGAACGGGGTCTCTGCTCACTACTTATATGGCATGATAGTGTGCCTTCCAATATAGGGGTTGTTTGTACCCAATGCTCCCCCCCCCCCCATTTATTGATGCCTTTGATACTTTTTATCATCCTTACTGTAAGGAGAGATATTGTATGACGGGGAGAGATGATGTCGTCGTCTGTGTCACCTGTTTTTTTGGTTTAACAAATTAAAAAAAAAAACTTAAAGAATAATTCTGAGAAAAAAAAAGAAGAAAAAAAATGATAGGTGGGTATTCCAGGGGATTCTAAGGGTGCTCCAATGTTAGAATCCAATGGTAAGGATTTTTGTTCAGCAAAAGTTCACAAGTTTGCTGCATTTGTCAGCTGTCACTGGATGATTATGAAACTTGGTACACATGTTTCTTACGAAAAAAATATGTGTTGTCCAAATTATAGAAAATGGTAGGATTTTTCATTTTGCAAAAGTGAACATGTACAGCTGTACATTTGCATAGAAATTTTTCTGAAGTTGTCTCTGGATGGTTGTGTAACTTGGTACACATGTTTCTTTTGATCAGAGGATTTGTCTCCTATCTTTCTGGCATGTTGGTTTTATCAATCATATACCGATCATCTGATGTTACAATAACAATATACCATGGCATGACTTTTTTCGGACTGAATCTGTAACGTTGTGACATTAACTTGAAAATATTTCCAACAATGTTTGGTTTGATCGAGACTGGCAATGTCAGCTTCATAGCAGATCACCCCACAAGGGGAGATATTGGGGTTCTCGGAAGGTTAATTTATCTTACCATACACTCAACACTGAACGTTGTGAATGTGTTTAATATTATTTTGTTGATCATTATTTTCAGATCCAGAGTCGGGTGATATGAACGAAAATGTCAAGCATACAGAGTCAAAGGTGCATTCACCTGAGAAACCATCAACAACAACAACACTGCCAGTCACAACAACAGCATCAGCAGTGACAACAACAGTCACAACTACAACAACAACAGCAGCAAGCAGTACAACTGTCAGTGCAGCTGGTGCTGCTGTCACCAAACAGCCTTCGAGTAAACCTAATGCTACTAAAGATAAGGGCTGGGAGATAAGTCGTGAGACCTTCACCTTACATGATGCTGTGACATATTTTGAGGATTCGGCCCAAGGCCCAATTGTTGCCCTTGCCCTTGGTCTCACTTTTACAGTTATTCTCCTGGTGTTTGTTGGCTGCAGACTCAGAACAGTTAAAAGGAGAATACGAAAAGGAAGGGCACTCCACTCAAATGAGGCGGACTATCTTATTAATGGTATGTACTTGTAGAACTGAGAACATTCCATCACGGCTAGGAGAAGATGATATCCTATGATGGCAAGGAGAAAACATGACAAGCTTTATTCTCCAATTTGTTTTTGGCTGCCTAAATTTTATCTTGAAGTCTACTTAAATAGATTTGACAAAATACTTTGCAAAAATTAAAAAACAGTTTTACTATTTCATGGGCCGTCGAATGAGTCAGTTATAGGGTACAAATGCCAGTTATCAAGAGAAATCCATTGTCAATAGGTGAAAAAAAAACTATAGTGAAAAAGTATAGTTTTGCCTTGTGACAAAGTTCAAATGAAGTTGCTGAAAATTCCTGACAGTCTGGGACAGAATTCTTGACAATTTCGTCATGCAGGAAGTTTAATATTCAGTTTTTCTTCCATATTTGAACCTCCAGCTTTCCATTAATGTATGTTCATTCCATTGCTATGTCAAACCTAGATTGGAAGTGTTTTGGGGTAGTACATATATATATAGTTCTGTATCCAACTGAGGGGACTGTTGAAGTGAGAGATCCATGCTGATGTATTTGGTGATTTCCTTGGATATCTGTATCATGATGTACATACATATACTTCAATTGTTGGGGCAAATTTTGTTATAACATAAATCAAACCTTCCCCAACAAGGACATCAGAATAGACTGGACCTTGTTCAATTTCTTTCCATTATTTTATTGGTTTTCCTCATTTGCTAAGTTGTTTTAGAATTTCTTTCACATTTACCTCCTGCAGTAATTTCATCCATTCTTCTCCTTTCTCCAATTTTATCTCGGTTGAAATCAAACTTTACATTGATATTTATTGTACATTCAAACTGTGTACATTGTTTATATGACAAACAGAACTGCGAATATAAAGGATGTACATGCTGAGGTACATTTCGTGTTGGTTGTGTATATGTAAAACAGACCAAGGGAATAATAATGTTATTTATTACACATATATGTATATATAGTTTTGACCATTGGCTATAAGGACAAACACAGTTCTTGTCTTGCAGAGTAAATATGACTGTTTGAATATTTTAGATTTCATCAATTGTACATTCCTTATTCTGTACAGTTCACAGCACTACTGGTAATATCCAACAATCTTATACAATGTGATATATTATGTGTGACCTTTATTGGTTCAATGAATTTTACGTATGTTTAGTGTGAAAGAATTCTAGTATCTTTGAAGGTAACTTCTTTTCTGTTGTGAATAAATGAGAAAGATAATGTAATAGTATCGTGTTGTTTGACCACTATCAGACAAAGCACAATTTATAATGTAGTAACATGCATCAACAAGAATGTCATTAGGGTTGTTACTTGCACCTGAAAGATTAATGTAGGACAGTGAAACCTGTGAATAACAACACATGGGTGAAATGACCAACCTCTAAATATTGACATCTTGTGTACCAATGCTTAAATTTAAGGTATTTTGAAGCTTGCTAGACCAGAACCATGTCAAAAATGGAAAATAATCTGGTCGCAAGCATGGTCAGTTTACACAGGTCAATAATCTGGTCGCAAGCATGGTCAGTTTACACAGGTTAATAATCTGGTCGCAAGTATGGTCAGTTTACACAGGTTAATAATCTGGTCGCAAGCATGGTCAGTTTACACAGGTTAATAATCTGGTCGCAAGCATGGTCAGTTTACACAGGTTAATAATCTGGTCGCAAGTATGGTCAGTTTTACACAGGTTAATAATCTGGTCGCAAGCATGGTCAGTTTTACACAGGTTAATAATCTGGTCGCAAGCATGGTCAGTTTACACCGGTTAATAATCTGGTCGCAAGCATGGTCAGTTTACACAGGTTTCACTGTACATCCAAGCCAAACTGTCCATTATTCAATGTTTTAGTTCATTTGTTTATATATATAGGAAAATGTATCCCGTTTCTTCAAACAGTGCAATCAAAATTGATATCCTTTATACATGTGATTTAACCAGATCATTTTATTTCCATTACTGTTTGTGATACAGCCCTCAAGACTGGCACTAGGTTACATTAGGTTATATCGTTTTAGTGTATCTTCAGTTATATTTATTAATAAATACATGTATAATAAACATGCAATCTGATGTGGAATTTCTCTTTATATCATCATCAAATTTGAACTTAACCAGCTGTCATCAGGTCAGGGAAATGAGGCTCACCATTTAGAAAGTATACGAGGTAGACTTTCTTGATTGACTGAAGAAATGTGAACAAATTTTTTGTCCTCCGCGACGAAGTGGTGGGAGGACTTGGAAATGCTAGCCGTCCGTCCCATATCTTGTGAATACGGTATCTCGGGAACAATTAGACCAATCGACTTCAAATTTGAGAAGATGCTTCACATCAGACGGCCATTGGTATTGATTTCCACTGAAGTAATCCAAGATGGCTACCATTGACCATATTGGATTCCGTCCATCCCGCATCTTGTGAACGCGATATCTCGAAAACAATTTGACCAGTCGACTTCAAACTTGAGAAGGTGCTTCAGTTAGATGGCCATTGGTATTGATTTTTCACAGAGGTACGTAATCCAAGATGGCTGCCATTGACCATCTTGGATTCCATCCGTCCCACATCGTGTGAACGCGGTATCTTGAGAACATTTCATTCGATTCACTTCAAACTTGAGAAGGTGCTTCACATCAGTTAGGCAGCCATTGGTATTGATTTTCATTGAGGTGGATGGATGCACAGGTCGTGCGAACACGCCGTGCAACCCGTTTACCCCAACCCGCCCTACACATGATCCCTCTTAACAGTGTCACATAGACACTGTGTAATCCCCACATTCTTATTGAACGATATACCTTCTTTTTCCATAACTACAGAAGTATCACATAATATCTCTATCTGTCGAGCCCCCTCATTCTCTTCTCTCGGACCGATTCTTAGTGGCAACTTCGACCAGTTATCACCATGGACACTCATAATTAAATCTCCCAATAGCCACTCATCCACTCAACATTTAATATATAACCCATTGAATTTCTCTCCAACCCACTTTCTTCAATAATGGTTCATGCCTCCAACACCCTAGTAATCCTCATCCTTGTGTCCTAAATGTTAAGTATCCTATTGTTCCCCGTTCTTTCCAGCTTTCCACTGTTGAGCTGTTTCGCAAAGTAATCCTTAACATTGGACCCAGTGTAAAGTCTTGTCAAATTAACATTCTACAGCAGTTCTGCCTCCCCCAACCACTCAATATCCGCTCTAATGGCTCACACATCCTGCACAAAGTTGGATACGATACGGCTCTGTCTTATCCAAAGTATTACCAACAAGCCTGATAAGGCGGTCCTCATCATCCCCACTTATTCTATTAACAATCGAAGTCTTAAGTTCAGGCTGTAGCAGTCGGGCTAATGTAATGTTGCCAGTCTTCTGTAGAGCTTCTCCAAACGCATAAAAGGCCTTCGGACCTCGTTTAGGTATCAAGTTCAACAGATGCCGGACTCGTCCACTCGTCTTCACAATAATACTGTTTTCGTACATTTCCATCGTTGATATATTTTGTCTAAGCAAGTCACATATAATGGACACACCTATTATCTCTTTGATGAGAATGAAAAGGTTTTTGCGAATTGCTTGTTGGTGGACCTCGTCCATCGTGCTATCAGTGGCGCGTTCGAGTAGTAGCGAGAGTAGTAGCGAGAGTAGTAGCCAGAGTAGTAGCCAGAGTAGTAGCCAGAGTAGTAGCGAGAGTAGCGAGAGTAGTAGCCAGAGTAGTAGCGAGAGTAGCGAGAGTAGTAGCGAGAGTAGTAGCGAGAGTATGATACGTTAAGACAACTCTTGCTTATATACAATTCCAATGCTGTACACTGCGCATGTGAGATCTATCAACATACCGGTTGTCAGAGCTAAAAATAAACATGTGGCAATGCCTGGAAAAACCAGTTTCAAGTTCGAACATGTCTATGGCGACCCAGACAATAGTTCCTACATGAAGTATCGACTCTATGGCGACAGAGCTAAAACTAAACATATGTGCCAATGCCGGGAAAAAACGCTTTCAAGTTCGAACTTGTCAGTCGCGATGAGTCATATGTTCGCGTCCTCATAAGCCGTACATGTCTTTGAGAGTATGCGTTCCAAAGAAGTACATTCCTTCTCTAAGTTAATATACGGCACTGTGAAACATCTCTGGAGCTTCCACATTCGTTTTAGGAGTTCACGAAGGTTAGACTTCCACTCGTCCATCTGCAGGTGATTTTCTCGTCATTCTCGATAACCACGGTAAGTCTACCACGCCTTCATTGAGACATTCTATGGCCCTGGCAAAGAAGACAAAAACTCGGTCGCCGATATCTAATTCTGTGTTGTACTTGTCTTCCATTTGCTCCATAATAGGGATGAGATGCACAGCATTTTCCATGGATAATCTATTCAAAAAGTGTATACGCTGTCCTTCATCAAAGGGGCCGGGTTGGGTCATCAACTCGACGATGTGGTTATTCCCCCGTCTCTTCCAAAACAGCAATGAAAGCCCTGATGGCCCGTGGACATCTTTTCGATATTTTCTTCAATAAAGCATCACCCCTGTCTTCTGGGGTAAAGATATGGTTAACGTGGTTTAACTGGGATTTAGTTAATGTTCTCTTTTGCTTCAATAATCCAAATACTCCTTGTAGATTGTCTATACGCCCGGACATATGCTTCCTATATACACACTGAAAGCTACCTTGTACATGACATCCATGATGTATAATCTTACCAGTCGATAATTCTGAAATTACATATATAAATATAAAGACACGGAAAACCCAGCATGTTCATTTCGGTATTTGATGTAACATTTTCATGCCCGGACATGTCTGCGTGACGTTCGTCCGTTTTAATATTAATGTATATGTCTTAGTACAGGCCAAACATGTCAAAACTCGCAGATGTGTGACCTTATTCGGTTAGTTACTCCGATATTTGTAGGTCAGGACTCCTCTGTGTGACGTCAATCCTATTAATATTCATGTTTACAGTTTACTACAGGCCAATTTTACCCCTCTGTGGTATGTCCTCTCATAATTCGAATACGAGTATCATATTTCCTCATATTATTAGTCCAATAATTTCTCAATACCCCGTATCACATTACGCGCGTAATTGATACCTCTAACAGCTCCCCTGTGGTAATTGGGTACGAGGCATCAGATTACGCTGTCATTTACCCTTTCTACACTACTCATGTAGTTGCCAATTACAACACAAAGGGAAACCAATCTACATTGTATCTCTCATAAAATATCTACAATTTTAATGGGATATTCGGGTTTATGCAAGTCCTCGTCAAAATGCAAAAGGGATGTACGTTTCAACGCCGCCCCCTATCCCATGCCCATTCAGAAAAAAAATCTAATGCCAGTATATGGAGAACCGGCCTTCAGTTTTTCTGACGGTTTTCTTCTCCACATGCTGAAGCCTTAATATTCGACTGAAGTGTGCCAATCAGTGCCTCTTGCGACTTGTAGTATCCTATGAGGCACCGTTTGTCACTTTCTGATTTAATCTACTGATTTATAAATATCGGGTATTTAGCAGTCGGATATATAAATGTGCATAAAATGAGCATGAAATAAAAACCGACTTTAGTCAATTTTAAATCCTATATCAGCGAATAAAATCCGAGAAATATTTATAAATACCTATATTAGATTTCAAGATATATATATCTCTCGTTGTGTTATTTCTGGGATATAAATTCCTCCACAATATATATATATATTCCTGACAAACGATTTCTTATTTATATATCCGAGGTAACGTATCTTTACTGATATATAAATATTTCAAAATGTGCTGTTGGGTATATATATATATCCAGTCTTCGTCTAACTCCGGATTTACAAATACTGTACTGAGAAAGTCTCATATATAGATATCCCATTTATAGTATGCTAATAGTATGCTGATGAGTCTCAAAAACCGATGACGTCGTCGGTTTTGGTGTTGGTTTAGATCATATTGTCTATTTCGTGTTTCAGGTGACAAAAGTCCTTGTGATCCGTGGGCAAGACATAATGAATACTAATAATAATAGCTTTCTATACATTCTGTGCTTCTGCGAATAACGCTGGTTAAAAGTAAGAAATACCTGAATGAATTTGCCCGATAATATTCACAGATGACCCACAAATTAGCGTGTGTTTACAATACCGCACATGAGAATCTGCGGAATGATTGAGCGGTGTTTGCCGACCCTTGGTACACTTGAAGAGGCTTAGTGTGACATGATCATTTTTGCGGTAAACGTATCGCAACTCATTAGCATATTATAACTGGGATATCTATATATGAGACTTTCTCAGTTCAGTATTTGTAAATCCGGAGTTAGATGAAGATGGATATATATATACCCAACTACACATTTTTAAATATTTATATATCAGTAAGATACGTTACCTTGGATATATAAATAAGAAATCCTTTATCAGGAATATATATATATATGGTGGAGAAATTTATATCCCAGAAATAACACAACGAGAGATATATATATCTTGAAATCCAAAATAGGTATTTATAAATTTTTCTCGGATTTTATTCGCTGATATAGGATTTAAAATTGACTGAACTTGGTGTTTATTTCACGCTCATTTTTTGCAAATTTATATATCCGACTGCTAAATACCCGATATTTATATATCCGACTGCTAAATACCCGATATTTATAAATCAGTAGATTAAATCAGAAAGTGACAAACGGCGCCTCATAGTATCCAATATGTCGAAGATCTACAGTATCTCACAAGGTCTGTCCACACTCACCGTCAGATTTTAGGTCTGCGGAAGCCACCACAGTCGCTGTTTTCGTCATGTCCCCATCCAGAAAGTCCTTGTTTGCCCCAATTAATTCTTCTTTACACTCTTCCAAAACAATAACTAGAGCCTTAGGCACTGAAATGGGGCTATTTAAATGTAAAATAGGCTGTTGGAATAATTCCACTAACTCTTTGATGTTCCTTCCCATGGCGAAGAGCCATACTTATAGTCTCATACATTCCTCTCAACAAGGATCTCTAGTGCATTAGTGTAATTATATATATATATTAAAAAAAAATAACTTGTGACCGATGGGACAGACCTTTATTATGAAACCAACCTGATGAAATGTAAAATAATTTACTTTTTCAGATAATAGAAAGCATATCCTTCTGCAGAATTGGCAAGGTATCCACGTAACTGTGGAAAAAAATCTGTAAAGTTGTGATCTTTTAGCCCTGACATGAAATTCAATGTCGGATAGGGCTTTTGCCCATGCTTTTTTATTTTCTTCATTGTGGCTTTTGTGCAGATCACAGAAAGAATGCTGAACTCTTCTCATATTATTCATCATCCTATAGCTTCCATTTATCGGCGGGCAAGGAGACAATATAATGGTAATACAATTTATTGTTGTTGTAATACAATTTACTTTCATTTTCAAGTTGGATAAATTCATTTCATGCACACCTTATAAATCTTTAAATTGATTCATACATTTATTCAGATGATATAGCAAGTAAAAATTGGCTTTATATTCAGTCTGTCATTCAGAAATAAAGCATCTGTATACAGTACTGTACTATAAATGTAGATCTATAAGGTCAAATGATTACCCTTATAATGAAGAAAATAGAGCCACAAATGGATACCAAACTACTGTTTACAAGTGTTTTATAGGTGTTTTCAAGGTGTGGTGGAAATTTCACAACTTGCAACTGAAGTATAATTAAAGTCAACTGAGTAATTGGTAATTTACGGGAAGAAATGGTTGTGGAGAATTAAACTGAAGACTTGCAATACATTTCTCAGCCTATACAGTTCTATATTGGTTATCTCCCCTGTCACATTTCTGTCTTCCTTGTTTGGGTACATCAGGGTTCGTACACAATGGAGGCCCCAGTTTTCAAGGTCTTTTCAAGGTAATAATTCCTGTTTTCAAGGTATACACTTTTTATGTAATAAAGGAATACAGGCAATTTTTTTTAGTTTTCTTACCTTTTTTCACTTTTACTAATGACTTGCTGAGATATTATTGTTCATACTTAACATTGTCGTGCACTGACGATACGCTGCCTATTAAATTTCAAATATGACACTTTATGTTAAAGATGTGTCATAGTCTGATGTTTCTGTCACAGTAAAATGTTCGTGATGTCTTGTGGATAGCCTATTTATTCACACACCGTCACCCATTGGCGTTCTCTGAGCCTTGCAGGCCGTAATTGGGCTACTGGTCCTCGTGATCCGTCTTAAATTTCCATACTGCTGATATGTGAGTGTTTTGCCACGCATGTGGGAAGTCAAGGCTGACTCGCCCATTTTGCCGTCGTCAAAATCTTTCTTACACACACACCAAACCCAGCTTTGCGTTTATCTGCATGCTGACAAAGCCAGTCCTTATACTTGTCATCCTTTAGCCAATTTGTATTGAAAAGGCACACCATTTCCACAATCTCTATTTAGCAGATGATGTTCAACGTCAAAAACGAAACAATTTTCAAAAGCCGCCAAAAACCACTTCGTTCTGCTGAACCTGTCGAAAACCCGAAAAATATTCATTCGGCATGAAAACTCAATGGAAATCTGAGGGTTCGCGATGTAGCGGGCCCACGTGGTCAGGTGACATTATACATATTCAGTGCGCAGATGCGGTGACCGAGATTCATAGAGTCGGGAACCCGCCGCTCACTTACGAGAGCATACATCAAGTGAGGTTTCTGATTTCCAAGGAGAACCTGTATACCGTGGATAGTCTCCCTTTACACAGCGTGACAACCATTTGTGAAAATAATCATACGGTCATAATCGGGGCTTATTTTTGCTAACGGATGACAAAGGACGATACAACATTCATTCAACTTTACACAATTGACAACAACATGCTAAGAATTCCCGTTTTCAAGGCCTTTTCAAGGTACATGGCCCGATTTCCCATTTTTCAAGGCATTTCAAGGCCTTGAATTTTAAATTGTCATTTTCAAGGCAATTCAAGATTTTCAAGGTAGTGTGCGAACCATGGTACATGCAATTTGTAGAGCTCTTTGTGTGGATCAGGGAAAATGCTTAAAACATTTCATGAATATTTCAGAAGCAGAATGGAAAGAAAACATTTCTGAATACAGGGAAATTATTATGTAAATGATTTGACTACCACTGGATTTTAGAAACGTACCATAAAAATATAATTCAGAGGGTCTTGAGGGGTAAGCTTAAATGGCGAAAATTCCAAACTGTAACTCGACACACATATTTCATGAAAATGTAAATGACTACAGGCAAAGTGACATATTCCATTGTTTTCTAAAAATGAATTACACTTATACTGGTATTATTTAATACTAAATTAATGCCCAAACACGCTTTCTAATAAGAATGAGTTAGTCCCACAAAATCACTCAACATGCACCTCTCAAAATCTGTGGTTTAGCAGACGACATATTTTGAGCAGGAAAGTAGTGCCACTAGAAAATTAACGAATACACGCATAAAATTAGATAAATGAAAATGTAGCTTAAACATATCAGACCTGCAACTATACGCGAACATTAAAAACACAGAAACCTGAACACTCTAAAGAAGGAAGTTTCAGACCTCTTTCTTTATGGTGTAAGAACTCTATCTTTTGCTGTGTTAGCAAGACACAGAGCCGGTGCTCAAGTTTTTCCTCACTATAAGACAGGACCATTAGTCCCTACGGGTCTAAATCACCCCGTAAAAAATAAATAAATTCAGTAGCTTGAATTGCTTGCCGACCTCGGTATTGGGTGTGAGTGCTCATTCTGCATGAACCCCTCTGTCTCGGGCGATAACTATTAAAGATTGCTTGGCTATCGAACACACCTCTCATTCAGTACTTCAGTACTCTCTACCGTTGTTTATCCGGATAGATTTCATACTGACTATCTCACCTATCGATGATGAATTTACTCAGAGAACTGCCATTTCATAATGCAAATTTCGACTTTGATTGCACTCCCGAAGATAGGCTTATTGATGGTTTTGAATATGTGTTTTAACCCCTTAGAGCTCAATTGTACAGAAAATTCTTATCTGACCGACGATACAGAAAGCGAGCCCTGTCATTGGAATAAAATAAGCTCACACCAGTCTAATTATTATTTCGGAGAGCAATTTAACTCTTTCGTGGGAGATAATCTTATTTCAGATCAAAAATCAGTCTCGACTTTACATATTAATGCAAGAAGCCTAAAGAAACACTTCACTGAAGTCCTTGCGCTTGTCCACAATACGAATATCAATTTTTCATTTATAGGAGTATCTGAAAGATGGCTCGATCCCGGAACCGAAAACTTGTACACTATTCCAGGTTATCAACCTTTTCCGCTTTCGAGAGATACAAGAAAAGGCGAGTTGTTCTCTATATAAAGGACGAATTTACTAACTGTAAAATATGTGATGACCTTTCCTTTATAGACAAACACGATCAGCATGAATCGCTATTTGTTGAAGCACAAATAAATATATAATTGGATTGATCTATAGCCCACCAGGTAAAAATAAAATTATAATTTTAACTCCAGCTACTATCCATCCTCAACAAACTAAAGCCAGAAAATAAAAATGCATTTTAATGGGCGATTTTAACACCGATCTTTTCCAAACAAGTTGTCATGGTCCCTCTAAACAATATTTAGATATTATGAAATCATTTTATTTTTTCTCCAAAATTACGAAACCCACTGAGTCTGGGCCCATTCGGCTACTTTAATTGATAACATATTCACCAACTCTCTGACATATCTGATCATTTCCCCATCTTTCACATCAATAACTGTCTCCCATCTGTAACATTGTATTCAAAGAACACATTGAATTCTCGCAAAACAAATGCTATACAAAAATCAATTTTTGAAGAAAAGCTCAAATTGACAGACTGGCAACAAGTCACAGATGCCAATGATACAGATAGTGCTATGATCAGCTACTCGGATACTTTCCATACTCTCTACAATGAATGCTTTCCAGTGATAACTAAAATGATTCCGAAAGTTAAAATTGGATCAGCCCATGTTTACCCCGATCAATCCGAGAAGAGAACGGATTATATAGGTTAACAAGAGCCCAAGGGGCTTCAATATACGCCCATATATCTGGAATTATATTGGTCCAAATTTCAAGTTTGTTTAATAGCCTGGATTCCAATTGGTAGCTAGCACACCAGAGAAAGGTCTACAATTTTGTGCTTCTGAGAATGTAACATATATCACATCTTATACTTGATTCAGTTTTGGGTGACTGTGACCTTGACCTTTGATCGATTGATGTATGGCTCCTCTTTGCCATGCGAGTAAGGTATACTCAAAGTTTGGTACCAATCCATACCTTGAAACTAGAGTTATCGCATGGACAACAAATGTTAATGGATGAATGGATAGAACGCAACATCGCATTGCATGACCTCGTCTTCGACAGGCATACGAAAATGTGACTTGTAATGAATTCCTGATTTTGGGGTCACAGTGACATTGACCTTTGACCTAAATTTTGGTACAGGACACATCGTCTTCCCTCAATGTATCAATGGACACAAAAAAAATCATGATTTTTATAAATCTCATGATTTTGGGGGTCACAGTGACCTTGACCTACATGTCCCCCTAATGTATCCACTGACACAAAAAAAAAAAACTTTTCAAAGATTTCTTGATTCTGAAGTCACAGTGACCTTGACTATTGACCTTGACCTAAAGTTTGGTACATGATAAACCGTCTCCTCATAATTTCTCAATGGACACAAAAATCATGATTTTTAACAATTTCACAATTTTGGGGTCACAGTGACCTTGACCGTTGACCTTGACCCACATGTTGTTATGTGACACATCGTGTCCCCCTAATGTATCTACTGACACAACAAATGTTATTTGTAATAATTTCCTGATTTTGGGGTCAGTGACCTTTGACCTTGACCTATTTTTTTTGGTATGCGACACTTCATTTCCCCCTACTGAATCCACTCATAAAAAATTAATAGTAATTTTTATTGATTTCCTGATTTTTAGGTCACACTGACCTTTGACCTTGATTCTGGGGTCACAGCGACCTTGACTATGGACCTGGATCTAAATTTCGGTACATGACGAAATGAATCCCCGTAATTTCTCAATGGACTAAAAAAATCTTGATTTTTAACAATTCCACGATTTTTGGGTCACAGTGACCTTGACCTTTGACCTTGACCTACATTTTGGTAGGTGACACATTGTGTCCCCCTAATGTATCTACTGGCACAAAAAAATGTCATTTTTAATAATTTCCTGATTTTGGGGTCACACTGACCTTTGACCTTGACCTATTTTTTGGTATGTGACACTTCATTTCCTCCTATTGAATCCACTCACAAAAAATTAGAAATTTTTAATGATTTCCTGATTTTTCAGTCACACTGACCTTTGACCTCTGACCTCGACCTACATTTGGTATGCAACACATCGTTCCCCCCTAGGGCATCCACTCACCAAAAATTATAACTGTAGATAGAAAACTGTCAACGATCAATGATTTCCTGATTTTAGGCAACAGTGACCTTTGACCTCTGACCTCGACCTTAATTTTGGTACGCGACACATCGTCTTCACCTAGCGTATCCACTCACAAAAATTTGCAACTGTGGATAGAAAATGTTCACAGATGTAGACCGGACACGAACACTTCTGTGATTTCCTGTTTTTTTTAGCCCAGTGACCTTTGACCTCTGACCTCGACCTTCATTTTGGTACGCGACACATCGTCTCCCCATAGGGTATCCACTCACCAAAAATTAGAACTGTAGACAGAAAACTGTCCCAGATATAGACCGGACACGGCAGACGGACAGACGGACACACGGACGGAAACCGCCATCACATAATACGTCCGCCTTTTGGCGGGCGTATAAAAAGGAAAAAGGACATTGTTGCAACCCAAGAGTATAAACTATACAGAAATACACTGAATCATACACTAAAACTAGCTAAAAACAAATACTATGAGATAAAATTCAATGAATCTTTTAACGATATTAGAAGGACCTGGAAAGTCATAAACGGGCTCGTAGGCCGTAATAAAACAAGCACCCTCTCGCCTGTATTCAATTTCATGACACTGAAATTGAATTGAATTTTATTCACCAACAAAATAAAAGTAGGTCAAGAGACAAAGGCGATCTGGATATTGAGGCATTAAAATAAATGAAGAAATCGGTTTGCCAAGTGACATACACTGGTGGGAATAAAACCCCTAGGGGCTTGTTCTATCCCTAAATAAAGAATATAACATTAATGTAGATTTATGGGTGAAATAACGTAGCAATCGTTATTCTTTTGTATAAGTTAAATACAACATCTGGCAATTATTGTGATATTAGGTCAGATTCCTATAAGATATGTTTTAAGTTTTGATTTGAACAGCGAAGTAGATTTAATTATTTTAATAACAAGGGAAGCTTGTTCCATTCACGAGGTCCACTCGTTTTGAGGGTATAAAATGATAAATATAATGGTGCTGTACGTTCGTATTTCTTGGATAAAGTTATTGTTCTTACAGCTCGTTTTTGTAATAATAATAGTGTATTCAGGTGAGTAGTACAAGTGTTGCCCAAGATGGTATTACAGTAAGATAAGGAAATATCATTGAAATAACAGACCCAACCGAGATTGCCACTAAATTCAATAACTATTTTACTTTCATTGCTTCCAACCTGGCTTCTAAAATTCCACCTACTCAAAAACTATTTCGTTTTTGAACTGTGTACACCATCCGAAGTTGATGAGGTGATATCTGCTCTCAAAAATGGATCCCCTGGTATTGACGACATTCGAATATCCCTGATAAAGCCTATATCCAGCTTACTTTCTACTCCCATCTCCCATATCATCAATATATCCTTCATAACAGGAATTGTTCCTGCGCCGCTTAAGCTTGCCAAAGTTACCCGTGTTTAAGTCCGACAACAAAACATTGGCTGAAAACTATCTACCTATTTCTGTCCTTCCCCTGATTACCAAAATATTTGAAAAACTTAGTTACAAGGATGGTTGCTTTCCTTGAATCAGAAATGATTATATCCCCAAATCAATTTGGTTTCCGTGCAAATCACTATCTTTCTTGCTGTGCTTTCTCTATATGACAAATTTATCTCTGCCAAAGAAAGAAACAGTTTAGTATTGATACCTTCCTAGATCTATCCAAAGCCTTTGACACCGTCAATCATGATATCCTTTTGCACAAACAACTCTCTAAAAAAGTTGAGTGAAATTTCACTCAAGTAAGAATGGAAATTGATCCCACTCAATACTTGAGTGAAATTTTCACTCAACTTGAGTTACTTTTCACTCAATTTGAGTTAAATGCACTCAACTTGAGTGACATTCACTCAAGCATAAGAGTGGAAATTGATCCCACTCAAGTTGAGTGGACTCGAGTGGTTTTAACTCAAGTTGAGTGAAAAGTAACTCAAGTTTGAGTGAACAGGTACATTTCACTCAAACTTGAGGGGAACAGTTTTCTTTAGAGAGTAGAGTGCTACTAACTTCGTAGCACCACTAATAGCTGGTTTCGAAACTATCTTCGCGATCAGTCTGCCTCATATAACAGAACAATATAGCCGTTTAATCCTATCGACACGGGTGTGCCTCAGGGGTCCATACTTGGTCCTATTCTATTCTTAATATACATAAACGACATCACCAAAGCAATAACTATTTAAGACATAAATCTTTTTGCTGACGACACCAGCGCTTCTCTCTCGGATAAAGATCCCATTAGACTGGCCGAGATTATGTCAAGTGAACTCGAAAAGCTTGTTACGGACCCCGTTTTAACATATTAATAACGAAGCAGATATTAGCAAGCGTGCGCCTTAAAGTGTGGAAGCGTGTCGAACAGGTCTCGTAACATTACAAACGACAATAAACATATTTCTGGATCGTGTGGCTAGAAACATGGATGCAAGATGATCATATTCTGTAAAATAGATTTATTCATACTTACAATATATATAACCATGATGAAAAATATAAACTTCGAGGCATAGCCAACTGGAAAATATACATTTAACCCATAGCTATACCAAGCCCAATATTGTACGTCTTCACTGGTCGGAATCTTGAAGTCAACTCCCTGGATGTAGAAATCAAACCGGTCTGAATTCCGTCGTCACGGGCCTCAATATGACTGATCAAAGGCGACTCGAAAGAAGTCAGTGATTGACTGGATAATTGTGACCGACACTTAACAAGGAAGTCGACGTATTCTAGTGGGCGTGGCAACTACAAGTCAATTAAACAGTTACCGCCGCACGTATTGCATAATCATGGTGGTTGAAATATGGATGAAAATTTAACCCTTAACAAACTTCATGATTGACTTTCCAGCAATAAACTCTCATTAAATGTGGAAAAATCCCACATTAAACCAAACAGATGTCGTAATATAACTACTCCACAGATATCACTATTCAGAGCCCGAGATCGAGCCAGTTTCTAGTTTCAAATTCCTTTTAATGATAAACTGAATTGGCAAACACATTGACGAACTCACTTCTAAAATATCTAGAAATATTAGTGTTATTAATAATAACACAAGGCTATTCTATGGATAACAACTTCTTTATTGCTGTGGAGCTGACGTTTCGTTGAAGATACTTCCAACTTTTTCAAAGCTTTGAAAAAGTTGGAAGTATCTCCATTTTGGTGTTATAAAAGGGGGGTACGTTCGCATCAGACACACCATGGGTAGCGAAGCCCTTGTAATCCATTATTATTTTTTTTATTTTAGAAGCTGATCAAATTTATTTTGTCCCCAAAACTAAGGGTGAGCAAATTTAGATAGGGAGATGGAATTATTACAGGGATTATCGTATGATGGTACAGGAAAAATGTGGTAATAGAAAATCGTTTTTTTGCAGAATGTTTTTAGGGTTTCTTCTTGCCTAAAAGTGAACGAAATTAATTTTTCAGCATCTGCATTTTTTAATTCAATTTGAAGGGCAAAATAACATGGAATTTACCCTATTGAAATATTTATGACTCTAAACCATTGTAGTGGTCCACAGCAGCAACTACACTAGGTTAACGTTCCCGTACTGTATAATTTTGGGACACAGTTGTTCAGAATTAAGGTTTTCATGTACATATTTGATAGAATTGCTCGGTACACATGGTCACCATGACAGTTGGAGCAGTTACTCTGAGTCCCTTATATAAAACTAGTCTTCTAAACAAAATGGTCTTTGAACACAGGAATGAAAATCGAATACATACAAGCTTTATTCTGGGAAAAATGCTGCAAAATTTATAACTAAAAACATAGGTAATCATGCCACTGGCATCCTGATATACAGCAGACAATTACAGAATACATGTACAAACTATTTCCTGAACAGAAGAGAAGGCACTACCAGAATGCTTTGGGTATTACACAAGTATTGTCACCACAGGAATACCTACGGCATGATGGCACAGGTCCATCGCACCTTACAGAAATATATTGCCACAAACCCTTGTCAGACTAAACAGTCAAATGTTGTTCTAGTGACAGATAAAGACCAAAATACAGGAATATACACACCTGTCTAAAGGGTTAATATTAATCTAAATATATTATAAGTAACCATCCATGAAACAATCCTGCATTCATGGATGGTTAGGACTGGAATAGCTGAATGTGATAGAGAGTAGATTTAACGTCCCGTTGAATGTGTAGGTCATAGAGAGTAAATTCAACGTCCCATTGAACGGGTATGTGATAGAGAGAGAGAGAGAGAGAAGTAGGTTTAACGTCCCGTTGAATGTGTATGTCACATAGAGAGTACAGTAGATTTAACGTCCCGTTGAATGTGATAGAGAGTAGATTTAACGTCCCATTGAATGTGTAGGTCAAAGAGAGTAAATTCAACGTCCCATTGAACGGGTATGTGATAGAGAGAGAGAGAGAAGTAGATTTAACGTCCCGTTGAATGCGTAGGTGTTAGAGAGAAGTAGATTTAACGTCCTGTTGAACAGGTCACTCAAGAGAGGGAAGTAGATTTAATGTCGCATTGAATGTTTTCGTGTACAAGTATGAATCATCAGCCTGTATCATTCCTCACTCGAGTCTGGATGGATTCAAAGTACTGACCCAGACAGCTTGATAATCCACCAGACATTTGCTGGTGGTCTGACCAAAAGTATACAGTCATTATGAAAATTGCCCTTGGTCTCCTGATGAACATTCTTACTCTGACCAATTTACGCAGGCAAATTGGACAAGGCCGCTGCATCCTTGATGAAAATTTGATAAGCCCAATTTCTATTGATTCAAAGATATTGGATCGGTTTGGTTATCCATAGGTCAAACTATCTGGACCTCATAAGGTATGAATGTGTCAGGGGAACTGTCCAGGATGACAGACTCCTATGCAGAGCTTACGAGTGAGAACAGAATAAGAATAATGTATGTGGTTAAGAGAGACATTATAGACTATTTGAAGGAATAAGATGCATCATCTAAAATATGAGCTATCATATACAGTCTTTCCCACAAATCACTGATTTATAAATCAATATTTGTTGAGTTGCTTTATTGACTTCTACAAGTTGTTATGGCATAAAGATAATCTGGTACTACTTATACAGACTGCAGAGTTGTTTCAAATCCCGCCCCAGAGAAGTTAAATTCAATGTATGCGGTTATGGATTTAATCCCCCAAAATTCTGATCACTCTACGAAAGTCAATTTGAACATCCATCATGACAGGCCCTGGTATACATTGGTCAGAAAGCACTCCTAAATTGAACAATTGAACAATTTGGTGACTGACAATATTAAAACGATATTTCACTAGAAGTTTATGGTAATTTGTAGCAGATGCCCAAAACCTTCCATCAGGACATAGGTATGAAGGGTTACCAAATACAATGCACAGAATTGTTCATGCATACAGTACCAGGTTTGTGATGAATTAGCACAGAGAATGTACGACAAGGCTTTGAAAAGGTAATATCCTGGACAAAAGACTGACAATACAACTTGCAGCAGATCCTTTGTCAATTATATTTCGTGAGTCTTACACCAAATCGTGGCCGAATGTACAGTAGTATGACTGTTTGCCCAAACAATGCTGTTCCTTCACAGGGAGAGCTAGATTTGAGAACATCCACACAATAAGGGAAGAAAAGATCTATCATACAACAGGTATATGTAATAATGAATACATACCAAATACCAGCACATGTAAGGCAAGTGCTTCCATATATATATATATATATTATACAGATAATAACCAGATACAAACTCATTTGCTAGTTTCATAAAAATACTTGGTTTTCTAAACATGAACATTTCAAACATTCCTTGGTGAAAGAAGCATCTAATCAAAATATTTGTTTCAAATTTCTGAAACTTGGAGGGCAATTATAATAATGTTTGTTTTCTTCATTGTGAGTGAGAGAACCCCCTTTATTTGGTCTAAGAGTTATTTTGTTGTAACTTTGTGACACAATAAGCAACAAAACTGTTGGGGATACTATTACACCATATATAATACATCCCCATCTTCAACCAGACAGAATTGGATTCAACAGTTACCAGTAACTATATTCAATAAATGTCGCGATCTTTACCTTCATTGTACAGTTTTTATTTCAAAATTCTTCTGGTTATATATATATTTTTCAAGTTGCCTATCACAAATAAGGAAGGGCTTGTTTCACTAAATAATGGGAACTAATGTAGGTTATTTATTATCATATGAATATGGCCTGTACCACAGAAATTATGAGGAGATCGCGGGAGAGTGAGGTCAACAGACAGGAGGCGTAATCCTGACTATCCAAAGTCTGACATTATGCAAAGAGATGGCAAGACCTCCATCAGCAGAATCTATAGACTGTTGAACATCATGGAAGAACTTATCAATATCCAATATCGACAGTAAGATAATGATTCAATATGACCCATGAAATGGAATAACACTACTGAATATGTCCTTTGTATACTCTCTTGAGCATATTTCTTAATACAGTGTCTCTTATGATAATATTTTCAATTTCGTGGCCCAGTCTGTGTAAAAAATCCTTAGTATTCTTATGACTTCAAGTATAATACGGGAAAATAAAATACGACTGACCATGTTTTTGTTTCTTTTCCCTTCAAAAAAGATTTTTCAACATTATTTCAACATTGTTCTGTTTATATATGAGCTCAGCAAGTTCAGCAATCAAGTTTCTCATTATTTCGAACGAACTTTATAGAAGTATTACCTTGCAAAAAATACACATTTTTTTTAGCCTGTGCAAGGTCTTCCTAGATAACCATTTACATTCCCAGGTAAACAAGTTCAAGCTGTCCAGCAGAGATCAAACCTTCAAGTATGGATTGTTTCACAAAACTGAAAATTACCCAGTTTGAAGATGGCACTCTACAGAACATGAAGACATAGGTAAACAATAATACAGCCAATAATACAATCTCCTCCAAGGTACACAACATGTTGGGGTTCATTAAAAACTTAGATAAATGACAAGCCAAGAATGCTCTAATTTGAACACAATACCATCACAAGCATTTTAAGCCACATTTCACTGGTGTGTTTCATTCTGTTAAGGAAATAAAGTACACAGATCCTTGTCAAATAAAATGATTGGACAATTAGTTTCTACCCAATTACCAAATTACATTTCTATAAAACATTATTTTCAACACAGTAAAGATTATTTCTCGACTCTTGACAAATCAACTTTATTATCAACCAATTATAGGTGTATATACGTAGTTAAGTTCAATGTACATAAAAAGTATGGGTGTGTAACAACAGTTACTACGTCAAAGAAGGCACTGAAATTCACCACAAGGGCTCCATGCAGTAGGCCGAAAAGATGATTTTGGGTACACTATTAATAAGAAGGTATTTGTGACTAATTCCACGACCGTACCAATGAGCTATTAACATGTTATAGTTTCGATATGCTCAAAGAACTTGCTTCATGTAAAGAGTTAGTTGTGACATCTTGAATGTTATCAGTGAGTGAGTGAGTGATTTAAAGTCGCTTTCAACAATATTTCAGTCATATCACAACATTTAGATTCTGTTATCAACCAGAACTGTTAACTATCGATCATAGGGGCCATTCAAAAAAATTATACAAAGCTTCTTTTCTAGATTTTCAGTCAGTCAGTCAGCCACCCCCCCCCCCCCACCCTCCCCTGCGTTACATAATTTTTTTAATAACCCCAAGGATGGCAATGGTCTAAATATAACCAGCTTTACAAAACTTATAATTTTGGAAATAAAGTTTAAGGTTAGCAGAAATCTATGGTACATTTACCAATCTTGAAAAATTCCAGTTTCTTAACTGTAGCATATATGTATAGTGTACAATACTGAAGGGGACATCTCCCATATTTCATCGCGTACATAGCCAAAACAGTTAGCAAACATTACATTGCAAAAATTAAAGATATAAACCCACCAACATATGTACAAATACACTTACAATATCAGTATGTTACAGAAATGACCACTTAAATATACTGATTATTAAATGGGTGTTGTTCATTCAGATGGATCATTCATACATAGCCCGTCACATTGTACGAACATTAAAACCAGAGAAAAAGCAAGAGAATATGCTCAGATCTGGATCTGCTCAGAGGGACACAACTACCAGCCCGCAGACAAAAGAACAGATGGGTGAGTGAGTGACATGGAGTCTGCACATTAACACCCCAGGTCAATCCCCGAGAGCTCCACGGGGCAAGAAGACCATACGTATGATCCATACTTTAAGGATACGGTCTTATTGAAATAGGACATTCAGAATGTTATACTAATTACAGGCTTAAATTATAATGACGATGTGCCTCTCTGTTCACCCACGGGCATTTCCCAATGTGTACTTCATTGTCGGAGCTGATTTGTAGTCTCATGCCCTCTTTTATATATAGTCTTGCACACTCTTTTATACATGTAATGTTCATTAACAGAGATTGTGTCCAGTCAAAAGCAGACGGACTTATTCTTCAAATTTGACAAAGCAGGTGAGGACATCATTTTAATGATTTCATAGTGGCAATGTGTTCACTTAAAATGCTAACTGAAACTCTAATACAGGAAACTACTGACAATCATCAACTTAGAACAGAATCATTAGCATTGTGCCAACAAATTATTTTTAATTTCATCAACTAAGGAAATGACCTCATTGTTTATAA
Source organism: Hanleya hanleyi (assembly GCA_036873755.1). Lineage (NCBI taxonomy): Eukaryota > Metazoa > Mollusca > Polyplacophora > Lepidopleurida > Hanleyidae > Hanleya > Hanleya hanleyi. The sequence continues at coordinate 48,158 of JAVTVY010047414.1, read as the reverse complement.
TGAGCAAAAAGCATAAGGTACTTGGGGGTTACAAAGGTTCTGGAAAACTTCAATCACACACACTATGGTGTCCACACCATTCAGTGTTAATATGGTAATTAAAGAAATGGATTCAAGGGAAGTTTGGCATGAAGATTAGGATAGAGAGTCTTTGAACCAGATCATTCCATGGCTCAAGGGATGCAGTTTCACCAACACAAACATTGGGAGTTTTCCTGAGTACTTTGCTGTCTCCGGAAACTGAAGATAGATCAAGGCAATTTCTGAGGGACACGAGAAGATAACAGTTGTGACATATACAACTTCTGACCAGGGATTGTTCATCGATAATCCTTCTGAACGAGACTGCTCATCTAAACAAGATAATCCTCTCCATGTTTCATACACAAAAGGTAGCACTAATGTGACACCCCTTATTTGATCTGTCAACATTGAAAGGATTGGAACAAAAACAACATGGCCTATTAAAATTAAAACGTTCAACACCATTGACACCTCATGTGTAAGTGTAAATATAATCATTATTTCATTCTCTTATAAACTGTACCATGTCTTTGTGGATAAATCACAAAAAATGAGTTTTTCACCTGGAATTATTCTTGATTATAACATATTGATTATAACATATTGATTATAACAAGGATATTAGGACAGACAGTGAGTGAGCAAGATTTAACATCGCTTTCAATAATTTTTCAGTCATAAAATGACAGTGCCAACATCAGACCTGATGACAGAGCGGTTCGAATGCGGCATTTTTTAGTGCTGCCCGAACAAGCACCATGTAGTGGGCCATGGGCAATTAGAAAAGTATGCTAAATTGATCACTTGCAGCAGCAATGTCAGCATATTTTTGTTTCTGATTAGTTGCAGATTATTATATGGTGAAATCTTTCACTCGCAGAGATAATCCAAGAACATAAATTGGTCCTAACATGTGGCTGAAAAGCCTTGGGCAACAGGAAGGACAAACTTGACCAACGTCTGGAAAGTGAAACCATATCAATCTTTTCTGTGATATTTGGGTCCTTTGAAGACATTTTTCATCACTATCTTCCCCCCCCACAGCCTTGATTGCGAGTTAAATGATCAAGTTTACTCTTAACATTTCTTCCTCCCTTCCCTTTGATGGAGAGAGTTCCTCCCTTCCCTTTGATGTAGAGAGAGAGAGATTAGAATTAACATCGCGTTCAGCAATATTTCCCGTTGATGAATTTATCCATATTAACACAGAGAATTATACTAATTTTCTGGTTTTTATCATATTCAAGTGCAACAGGCCTCTGATTTTAATGAAACAAATAGTTAGAATATTGAACACTTGAGTGAAACATTTTAATGATTTCTGAGGCTCTTACGTTATTACTTCAGTCAAGTCAGTTATATCATAGGTCATTGACCTGCAACTTCACATATGGCATATTTGTTAAATGCAATAGTAACGGTGGTGGTTTGCTATCTTAAGTCAAGTCTGATCAAGTCATTAGGGGGATTTCTGAATGCCATATACGTATGTTAACATAACCGTACATGTACTAATAAACTAAATGAGAGACATGGTGACAATAAGCTCTGCTCCATTGTGCGACGTTCAGGTCGGTTAAACAATACAGTGCATAGATATTGGGAGTCCAGCCCAGTTGTTCGGATACTTTCCTGTATGGCTAATTCTGCATTTAAGATTTCTGGACTGTTCTCCACAGTTCACAAACATTGATTTGTATACGAGATAAGTGGATGAGAAAATAATTAGACCCATGTTTATTATTGATTTGTATTTGATATAGTATACTCATAAAATAAGCAGAAAATTAGGAACTAAAATGAAGCACATTATTAGTCATGTGTCTGTGCACATCACCTAATTTAGTCACCAGCGGTTTAGAAAGACACTTCATCACGTTCATGTCATGCATCAACTGAACGTAACTGTACCGATGTAACAGGATTTATTCCCCTTATCACCATGGGGAGTACTGAACTGGCTCAAAGCCTGCTATATGAAGATAGCACAAGTATGACTGTTTGTGAGATATATGGAAATATCATGAGCACGACTGTTTGTAAGACTTGGACAAGAGGAGGGATTTTAATCCAATGTAATACAAATAGTCCATAAAAGGAGATGATTTACTTGTTTAAAACTTAAACTGGGGAGGAATACATATTTAGGAGTAGATCCCCCAAACCAAGCAATATTGGTTGGCATGCAGATGGGATGGCTCTCCATGCACTGGACTGAGATGCATAAATGTCCTTCATTTCAGCTCTACTTCAACAAATCAATGTATGGCAATTACACATAATTCAGCTAATCTCCACTACAAAAGTTGCATTTTATCGAAAATTATCCAGTTAAGCTATCAATCTAGATAGCAGAATGGTTGCAGATCAAGTATATTAAAATAATTACATAATACATTGATATGAGAGAATAAAATTTTACATAAAATGACACTATTTAACACAGAATTGTAGATAGTTTTCCCAACTTGCGCTCATCTGTCTTACAGGAGGGTCTTTTCCACAACACAAGCCCTTGCCTAGGGACAAACTCATTGTATTTATTTATCCCATCTTTCTGCATAACCCACTGACATTAAAAAGAAATAAAAGTCAAAGAATGGCAAAAACCAGTAACAAAAACTTAACAACAGCAAGCACAGATGAGAACAGTTATTCGCTATCTTACAAATTGTACCATTCTGGAGGTATCAACTTTTCGACATGATTTCATCATATGTCCATGCCCTTTTGAAGTACAATGCTTATTTAGCATGAGAAGTTCCTGCCATTTTGTTCATCTTTTGGAAGTCTGGGCTGTTATTACTACTTAAATCCCTGTTTGAGGACGAGGTCTTCTAGAGCCTTCAGTCTCTGCTGGAGGTCAGCATTTTGCTGACGGAGCTCCTCCTCTGTCAGCTTGGCTGAAACACAATCAGACGTAGCATTAGCAAACACTGTACAGGTGAGATAAAGTAATGGTTCAGGTAAAGTACAGTCCTTCGCTGTCAGCTTGACTGTAACACAATCAGATATAGTCTTAGCAAACACTGTACAGGTGAGATAAAGTAACGTTTCAGGTAAAGTACGGTCATCCTCTGTCAGCTTGGCTGTAACACAATCAGACATAGTATTAGCAAACACTGTACACCTGTAGGCAGAGCGGCGCGAAAAACAATCCAAAGCGAGATCTTGAGGTGAGGTACCCATACACCAAATTTGAGAAGAATTCATTCAGTTTCCAAAAGTTATTACTTTGCACCCAGATGGAGCCATCTATAAGTGGATTGGCGTGAAAAACAATCCCAAGCAAGATCTTGAGGCAAGGTACACATACAAAAATTTGAAAAGAATCTGTTTTTAACTTGGCATCCCAACTAGCACCACCTATAAGCAGATCAGCGTGAAAAACAATCCCAAGCGAAATCTTGAGGCAAGGTACCCATAAACCAAACTTGAAAAGTTTAAGTACCCATAAACCAATATCATTAAGTTTCCAAAATGTAGTAGCTGTACCAAACAGTTCTGCAGATATAGTTGGTTACAATTAAGCAAAAATCACAAAATCTGAAATTAATACATCTGTAAAGGGGCATAACTCTGTAAAATATGGGCCGAGCGGAACCATTTTCAATAGGCGTCTGACTTGTAACTAGATAAATAAGTTTCCAAAATTTGATCACTATCTCCAGCGGTTTTGCCTAAAATGTAATACTCTAGTTTTCATATACAAAAACAAAATTGCAGATACTCCGATTTGATACCACTAACTTTTACCGTAATTTGTAACTTTCACTTAACAATCTGGACTTCCAAGCAGAAGAATGCTATTTAATTAATACATTACAACAATCAGATTTTCTTTGGCGGGCACACATGCATCATTTGGAATTGCAGCGTTGCTGTTGCACCTCTTGTGTGTAATAATTTGTATTATTGTTTGGTATGGATATGAAGAAGACATCAGTGGATAGAAACTATAGGAGGCAATTGAAGGCCTGCAGATGTACATATATTTGCCAGTGTGGTTATGTGGGGACGTCTCAAAAGGTACATAAATTCACATATCATACAAAGTTTTTGTCAGCCTTTGATGGAGTGAAAATGAAAGTCTAAAAGGAGCCTCATTTTCATTCTGAAGTGAGCCATGGAACATGGATAGATGTCATATGCCATGTAAGAAGTAAAAAGCCTCGTTTTCATTCTGAAGCGGGCCACAGAACATGGATAGATGTCATACACAATATGCCACGTAAAACGTAAAGAAATTAATCAAAGGTAAACAGAAACACAAAACATGCAAAAGGCACATCTAGAAGATATACATATGTTTATGTGCAAGTTTCGTGATCTTCCTGGCAATAGTTTTTTAGATATGGTAAAGACAAAAATCAACCATAGAAGTCCACGTCCCATGCCAGCAGTACCAGTTATGGAGGATTGCGTCCACCGTAACTGAAGCTGCTGCTGGGGGCGGGAACCTCTATAGTCGATTTTTTTTTTGGTCGATGACATCAGATATCATTGATTAAGTGTATGATTTCGAAAATGTACATCTGTCTGATGAGCCAAACGTCTCACAAGTCAATGCATGTTCAATAGTTCTCGAGTAATTGTCTGCACAAGATCCGACTACTGAAAATCCAACACAGCTGGCAGTTATCTTGTATTACACAGGTAACACATCCAACACAGCTGGCAGTTATCTTGTATTAGGGAGCGTATCAAAAGTTTTGACGTTCAAACTGAAAGAATGCGTCAGAAAATGAACAGGTACTCATTCTTTTTCTCCAAGCAAACTAACGTCAGGCAGTCAGAAAATGAACACTACCACGTCAGAAAAAGGAGCGTCAGAAAAAGAACGTTCTTTTTCGAGCGTTCAAATCAGTATGGCTTATTGATAGCCGTCAGAATTCGCTGAAGGGCTCACAGTACAGCTATGGTATAGACTCTTATTAGGCCTTTTGTTTTTTATTTGTTGGTTCTCGGATCTGCCGACTTACTTTTTCCGGTATACGAAAATATACACTGTCGAAGAGTGAAAATTTAGATTTCGCGCATCCATCTTGCTGATTAGATGTCAAGGGAGATAATTCTGTATAAAAAGTTGTTGTGGCGCGCGCAGTCACAAAATGGCGGGAATCGGCGAGGACAGTTTTTACATCTGTCTCATCGCAAAGAAAGGGGCAGAAGTCAAAACTAGATCTTTTCAGCAGTGTTACGGCAGTGATACTGTTGGGGACATCGTCTATAAATGTATTACGTCGGCTGACACGGTTTCCAACGTGAAGTCTTCAAAACATGAAGATGGTTCCGTCACTGCATGTGACCGGTCTACCCCGATGTCAGTGTTGAACTCGTTCGGGACTAAATTTCTTTAGTCAGTTATTCTATCTGACAAGAACGAAGGACACCAGGCTGAGGAGAGTCGTTCCATTTTCACGGTTATGATGGATATGGCGAAGAGGAGAGATGCCCTCCCGATTGAAAGGTCATTCGCTTTTCGTAACACCATTATATGGGGCCTAAATTTCGTGATTCAAGGGCCATGGGTGGTAGCGTGTTGTTGATGCCGAATCTTGTATGTATTTTACACAGCCGAAAGGTCCAGTTTGATGAAATGAAATGTTCGAAACTTTTTAACACCAAATATGATCCAGGTTTATAATATGTCCAGAAACTAATTCAGGTTTCACAGAATGTTTTAGTATTTCATTCTTCAAAACAGTATCATACATTTTCAAATCAAATCACAAGTTTCTGCACATGCAGACATATCATATCAGGATCTCGCTTGTTTGCGTTAACTCAGTTCATATTGAAAACCTTTCCATTTAATTTTAGAAGTCTTGTTTTGTCAAACCACTTTTCAGACATCAATGTCCTTTCATTGAATGCACCACAAAGTGCATATATGTTTTTCTGTGGCTTCTACATGATATTGTACATGTACACTCAGTGTTACAACTGTACTCGGCTGTATTGAAGTTATTACACTACGAGTGTATTTTGTGTGGGTTGTTTTTTTGTTGTTTTTTTCCCCCTCCTATCGACCTGGGTTTTTCATCAATCAAATCCGAGAACCAACAAATAAAAAACAAAAGGCCTTAGAACAAAAAACACTCCAAAAAGGCAGCACTTTTGATTCACTGTATTTATTTTGCATGAGCTTTCGTGTTGTTTTTTTTTGTTAAGAAAACGAGAACTATTTAAAACTTCGATAAAGAAATATCGCAATACTGATTTTGTTTTATTAAAAGTCCGATGTGACCAAGAACGATACAATAATCGGGTGAATTTTGTGAACAAGTTCGTAAATTTTGCTCCTGAAAATGTTCGTATTTTGAAGAAATTTGATTGACGAATAAAGACTTCCTTATGATGGAAAAGTTGCTGAATTAAGCCCCTCAAATTTATCCTCTTTTGAATTAGTATAAGAGACTAATAAAGACTTCGTTATGATAGAAAGCCACACATTATTGTTTTAAGTAACAAATTTGACAGATCTTCAATGTTAATATATTTGTTCATCGTATATGCTAAACCCCTCGCTGTCCCTCATTGACCTGCCCGACCTGCACTGTATATTGATGTGTGTGAGGCACTTAGAGGCCCTGGAAGGGGGCAGAGTTCAAACTTTGTCGGGTGACGTTCCCAGGGATATCAAGTTGTAACGTGTGTGCTAGTGAATTGCATCCGATTTCTTCACAGCAACTGAATTCTCCGTATGGAAAAAGCAAGATGCATTCGCGATTTTCCTGGCAGGCCGTATTACTGACACAACAGCATTTGAAACCTCTGTTTAACATTATTGTTTCAATTTATTACACACCTTGCTATTCGTTATATTTTCAGGTGAAGCGGACAATAATCAACCGACCATTATTTGACGTCTAAAATGAGCCATCACGAAAAGCCTTCCCTTATGTGTTGTAATTTTGGACAGATGTACATAACGTTGATTTTATTATCGTATTTTGATCAATAAAGCTCTGAAGAATCACATGATCGATATAAGAAATCTGGACTACATTTCTCAAGCATTATTTGTTTGTGCATTAAAACATGAAGATCACAAACGTATCTAATAGCATGTACGAGAAAGATGCCGTATTTTTATTATTATCATCATTAAAGTCCACTTTATATGAAACAAACTTGAAATGATTGATGTGTTCACATTGCACGAGTAATAGTATAACCCCTCAGAGCCCCTCAATTTCCAACTGAAAGGCCAAGCCATGACAGGCTCTCCTTTGATATTTAAATTGTCAATGGCTACATTGTTTTGAGTCCCGACTCCCCTCATGAATGTAACAATCTGTGTTCACATTTACCTGGAGGTGTGGGATATCTTTGCAAATGAAGTGTTTAGTTTATTTTTAGCATGTCCAGCTGTGAAGTACCTGTGCAGCATATTTGTTTTAATAGTCTTCCCACGCTTCACAGCTTGTCCTTCAGAGAAAACTACATGAAATGGAAGAATCCAAAGTCAGGATAGGTGTGTGCGGGATGGCAAGGTTACCAGCAGAGGGAATTACACTGTAGTACTCTCTGTAAAATCAAGATACATGTAGGAGGGTCCAATACTATAGGCTACAGAGGGAATCTGATCTGCATGAAATTAAGAGTGAAACTGGAGAGTCCACGCAAGATAAAGGGACCGCAGAGACAAACAACATTATGTGTGTAAATTTTTAGCTGTGTGTGCTTTTTTGAAGATGACATAAATCTTTATTTTCAAGGTTTTTCAGAACAAATAAACATGATCTTCTCTTCCTTTGGCCCAGCTCCTGTTATCATATACATGAGAATCTTTTGGGTTGGGTGATGCCCATTCTCGCGAGCCAGTGTATCATTCGATAGGTTACGAACCCTCTGCGATGATTTAGGGATTACCTGATGCAGATTGGTGATGCCTTGTAAAAGACGTCACATGCAGCATGCAAGTTTCACTTAGACTAGAAATGACACTTATTCATATGCAAATGAGATCGTCTGTAACAACATGCCTGGGGAATACTTTGCCCCTTCTGAAGCCCAGATTCAGCTCTGTGTGGGGATGCACCATTTACCAACAAGAGGCAATTGGAGGAGGTTTCTAAATTACGTTGCAGTATTACGGGTTTGTGTGTTAATTACTGTGTGGCCCCTGTTCGTCCCGTATATAATTTTCACAACACCCTCATTCAAACTTGTTCTATCTTGGCTTTGAAGGCTTTTAACGGAAGGAAAGGAATGGAATATCCTACGTAGCATTGTGATAGTTTCACGAGGTCAAATTGTTGAATTGAAGGGTCAACAACAGCATTTTTATCGAACCGGTCGGTAGCCTATCAACGGCGGATTTTGCCAGCGAAAACGACTTATAAAAAAAAAAAAGGCCAACATACATATTTTTCTTATAGAAACAAAGATCAATTAACAGTTCTCTATTTTACAACATTCAATGATTTTAGATAATTTAAGATAACATCTCCAGGTGGCGACAAAACAGTGAAGCCATGACGGGGACAAGTAGGCCCCTAACAGAGAAACAGTTCTATCATTGTTCTTCCATATATCATCCGTTTATTGAACAAAATCGCAGGCATCGGACACGCCACTCTAGGTTTTACAAAATACACTGAATACATGTATATAAACAATGCAAAGCACATGTCAAGTTACAATAAATTCTATAACAGAGGAAGGCCGCGCTGCGGGAAAGTAGATTTTATAATAGTAACATCGGGATGGCAGGTTTCTGTATGTTGTTCATTTTTGCTCGCGAAAATGAACATGCAAAAATGAACGTCAGAGTGCATTCAAAAATGAACGTTCTAGTGTTCATTTTCTGACGCTGCTCTGTAAAATGAACGACCCGACGCATGCGGAAATGAACGACCCCCTGTTCAAAAATGAACACGTTCGCGTCAAAACTTTTGACACGCTCCCTTACACAGGTAACACAGGAAAAGCAATCCCAACTGTCCTCTCACCGTTGTCAAGGCACTCCAGTTTTGAAGTCGATCAGTTATTGGTCCGACAAGAAATGTGTGAAGAACCGACTGCTGACAACACAAGATGGCTGATGGTGGCCATCTTGGATTACACAGGCAACTGAAAAGCAATCCCAATCGTCCTCTCACCGATGTCAAGACACTCCAGGTTTGAAGTTTATCGATTGAATAGTTCTCGAGTATTGGTTGGACAAGAAATGTGTAAATATCCAACTGCTGAAATCCAAGATGGCCATCATCCGATATGGCCATCTTGGATTACGCAGGTAACTGAAAAGCAATCCCAATTTCCTCTCACCAATGTCAAGCCACTCTCCAAGTTTGAAGTAGATCAGTTCAATCAGTCTCGAGTTATTGCCCGAACAAGATCCAAATGCCTAAAATTCAAGATGGCTGACCGTGGCCATCTCGGATTACTCAGTTAACTGAAAAGCAATCTCAACCATCCCCTCACTGATGTCGAGACACTCTCCAAGTTTGAAGTCGATAGGTTGAATAGTTCTCGAGTTATTGGTCGGACAGGAAATGTGTGAAGATCTAACTGCTGAAATCCAAGATGGCTGATGGTGGCCATCTTGGATTACACAGGTAACTGAAAAGCAATCCCAACTGTCCCATACTGATGTCAAGACAATCTCCAAGTCTGCAGCTGATCGGTTCAATAGTTCTCGAGTTATTGGTCAGACAAGAAATCTGTAAAGAAACAACTGCTGAAAGCCAAGATGGCTGATGGTGGCCATCTTGGATTATCCAGGTAACTGAAAACAATCCCAACCGTCCGCTCACCGATGTTAAGACACTCTGCAAGTTTGAAGTCGATCAGTTCAATGGTTCTCGAGTTATTTGTCGGACAAGAAATGTGTAACGGAACGACGGAATCACGGGCGCCCGGTTTCTAAGCCCCCCTACATAACAGAAAGACAGTTGTAAATTACCATAACAAAACTCCTTAGCCCATATGGGCTGAGGAGTAAACATGAGATTGATCTAATCAAAACCCCTCGGCTTTCCCCAAGTGATTGTGACCCATGTGTAGTGTGAATTGGGGAAGAGATAGTTCTATGTGGGATGATCAAGATATACCAGTAGTTGGTTACATTCAGGCATATAGGACAGAAATAGAAAAATTATATATCTGTAAAGGGGCATAACTCTGTAAAATATGGGTCGAGTGGAACCACTTTCGATAGGCGTCTGACTTAGCACTCTGTAAAATAAGAACCGAGACGAATAAGCTGTACCGAACATGGATCTGCAGATTTAACTTGTACATTCAGCTACAGATAACAAAATTGCAGATTATTACATCCGAAAGGGGCATAACTCCATAAGCCGGGGCAAGTAATCCTTTGTTGGCTTGTAGAATACAACAATATAAATAAGTTTCCAAAATATAGTAGCTATACCGAACCCAGTTCTGCAGATATAGTTGATTACATTCAGGCATATAGGACAGAAATAGAAATTAATATATCAGTAAAGGGGCATAACTCTGTAAAGTATGGGCCACTTTTGATAGGCGTCTGACTTAGCGCTACTGTAAAATAAGAACCGAGACGAATAAGCTGTACCGAACATGGATCTGCAGATATAACTTGTACATTCAACTACAGATAACAAAATCGAAGATTATTACATCCGAAAGGGGCATAACTCCATAAGCCAAGGCGAGTAATCCTTTTTTGGCTTGTAGAATACAACAATATAGATAAGTTTCCAAAATATAGTAGCTATACCAAACACAGTTCTGCAGATATAGTTGGTTATATTCAGGCATATAGGACAGAAATAGAAATTAATATATCTGTAATGGGGCAGAACTCTGTAAAATATGGGCCAAGGGAAGCCACTTTCAATAGGCGTCCGCCTTAGCACTAGATAAATAAGTGTTGAAAATTTGGTGGTTGTATCTCAAGCGGTTTTGCCTAAAATGCGTTAACGGACGGACGTACATGGCAACGACAATACCCCGAGGCCAAAATGGCCGAGGGGTAAAAAAACTGTAAAGGTGATCACACACTGAATTGTGAAAAAGTTGCTAATGCCAAAGCATAGGATTGGAGACAGAACCTTCATGAGAGGGAAGTGAGGTAATATTCAGGTGTTACAATCTTCTGATGAATAGGATTGGTGACAGGATATTAAGGATAGGGGACAGTGAGGTAATATTCAGGTAAAAGAAACAAAACATAGGTATACACTCAGGGTGTTAGTAAAAAAAATTCCATTTAAAATGACAATGTGGGTGAAGTTGGACTTCAAGGAGTGTAAATACCTGCTGGTTGATTGCTGGCATCTCCCCCAGCCAGTGTAGCTGATGAGGGTGAACATATCTGTTTGAGGGCGGCCCCCACATCGACACCCGTATTGAATACCTTCACCTCATGTTCCCCATCAACGACTCGGATCACCTCCACATGGACCAGTTTATTCATACATTTGTGGACGACTTCCCAAGCATTATCTGGCCAACTCCCATCTGCAGCACTACAGCTCACACCTGGTAACAGACAAAACAAGAGGAAAATTGGTTTCAATACATGACTGCACAACACAGCACATCCCCTTATTATCCTCAAACACACAAAAATTATGATTTTTAATGGTTCCTGTTCAATGTGATTAAAAAAACCGCTCCTCTATTGGACATGTCGCTAATTAAGATCTGAGACAGTCTGGATCTTAAATCTGTCGCGCATGTCAGACTGGCAACCAATCACAGTCCAACTTTAACGGGCGAATAGGTGCCTATCCGATTATTTCTGTAGTGAACGAGGCGCAGAAAAATCCAACCCAGGCGGCTGACGAAGTTCTTGCTCTGCACGAGCAATCAACGAAGATTATTATTTGCTCGGATAGGCACCTATTCGCCCGTTGAAGTTGGACTGTGATTGGTCACCAGTCTGACATGCGCGACAGATTTAAGATAGACTGTCCCAGATCTTAATTAGCGACCTGTCCAACAGAGGAGCGGTTATTACGTCTGAGTTTTAATCAGATTGTTTCCTGTTCTTGGTGCTAAGGTGGTTTTGACCTCAATTTTGGTACGAGACACATAGTCTCCCCCTAATGCATCTGCTGACACAATGTTCAGTAACATTTAGTGGAGATGATTATCGACTGTTCAAAACAGAGGTTGTACATGTACCTGCGATTACCCATATTTCTGCTCATTAATATTAATTAGCGAAGACTATTTATTAGCTAATCAATGCAGAGGTCTTACCTGTGATTTTACAATGTATGGCATATGGTGGGATGTGGAATTCTGAGGTCAGAGGTCGGATATTACTGTATGGCACCACTGCTCTGTTCCCAAAGTCAATGTACATCACTTCACACTGATCAGCAGACATATCAGACATGACCACTGCTCTGGACCACTGCTTATCTGAAAGGTACAAACATTGTGACAGTCCTGGCTATAATAGCATGGTAGTACTGTTTGTGCATCAGATTCTTTTTGTGCAATGAATAGTAAACACAAGACGTTATATGTATATCAGTTTTATTATAAGTAATGTTGAGGCCTAGACTGATGCAGTCTGTTCTATAGCACATGGCGGATCACTGTTAAGAGTTCAGAAAATAACATCCATATAATGATACCAGCAATGGTAATTAAGTGTATGGCTGTCTATTATCTCACCTTCCTCAAATATGGCTGCACAAACTTGATTCTTCTGTGGTTTAAATTCAGGATCATATGGAATATTCATGCATGCCGCATTCACCTTTCCTGTCAATTCCACAGCTCCTTCAAGACCTACAGATAATTTCAAAATATTATATTACATGCTTAACTATCCACCCCCCTCTTTTTACTGAGGCATTTAACTGATGTAGTTCATGCATGTCCTATAGATTGTGACTTTATTTAATATCAATTTGGTTTTAGTTGTACAATTTAACTCATGGTAAATATACTGAAACCAAACTTAAATATCAGAATAATTCCCAGCAAACTAATAACCAGTCACCAGATAAAGACCGTCACAGTCACCTGAAAATAGTTTTCATGGACTGTTGGGTTGAATGTGGATCTTCACTTCTTTAGCATTTCATCCCTGAACTGCAATTATGCAATTTTAGGAGACCAAGTAGTTACTGATCATGTTCTGTAACTAAAAATAACAATAAACTTACCAGCAGGGGTAAGACAGTAGAAATCGACTGGACTGACAACAGTAGTTACAGCCATGTCTACTTCTGATGAACTCAGCTTGGTCGTGCCTAAAGACGCCAAGTTTATCACAGGACTCGCAGTAACCACTGGAGTTTGCTCTGCTACAAAGTAATTATTCACTAGATCTTCTCCTTCAAGAACGATGTCCAGGTGTGAACAGCCATCTACCTCCTTGATTAGTTTCACCGACAGTTCTCTCCCATCAATGGACAAACCCAAACCCTCTAAACGTTCTGGTGTCCAAACGGTGTTCTCACACCTTGCCAGATTACACTTGAAAGCTTGGGCAGGAAACTGAGCAAACTTTGCATCCAATTTCTGGATCTGTTGACTCGATGTGGTGGCAGAGTTACCAAAGTCTATGAAGTAGAGCTGAAAGGTTCCATCAGGATTTACAGACTCTACACTCGCTCGATACCATACGTCATCGATGAACTTGGCACACACCAACTGGCCGACTCCTGGCTTAACAAGTACCGGTGTCCTGTCTTTATACTCTTCATTTAAGTTCAGAACAGCTATCAGATTGGCCCGGTTCTGTTCTGCCATCCACTGCAGATAAAATGTACCATCCGGTAAAACACCAACACACATCGCTTTTGTCCACTGACCAGCTGGTAACTTGCTGACCGGCAGATCTGTTGTCAGAATACCTTCTGGTTGAGGGGGTTCAGCCGCCTGTGGACCAGCCTGTACCTGGACACCGGTCACTTCCTCCATGAAGTAGCTATTAAGTAGGTCCTTGTCTTTCAGAATGACATCAAGATAACTACACCTGTTGATTTCCTGAACCAGTTTCACAGAGAGTTCCCTATCAGAAATAGACATTCCCAACAGCTCAAGATGTTCAGGTGTCCAAACAAATGCCTCACACCTTGCCAGATTACACTTGAAAGCTTGGGCAGGAAACTGAGCAAACTTTGCATCCAATTTCTGGATATGTTGACTCGATGTGGTGGCAGAGTTACCAAAGTCTACAAAGTAGAGCTGAAAGGTTCCGTCAGGATTCACCGACTCCACACTCGCCCGATACCATACGTCATCGATGAACTTGGCACACACTAACTGGCCGACTCCTGGCTTAACAAGTACCGGTGTCCTGTCTTTGTACTCTTCATTTAAGTTCAGAACAGCTATCAGATTGGCCCGGTTCTGTTCTGCCATCCACTGCAGATAAAATGTACCATCGGGTAAAACACCAACACATATAGCTTCTGTCCACTTGTCAAGTGGTAGTTTGGAGATGGGCAGGTTTATTGTCATTATAGTATGTGCTGTTGAGGGTTGCGTAGCCTGTACGAGTTCAACAGCTGGTGGAGTAGCTTGTGCCTGAGCAACTTCTACTTCATTTTGTTTTCCTATGAAGCCAGTATTGATACGTTTGCCTCCTTCCATGAAGACGTCCACATGAGAATAACCATTAACTTCGTTAATTAACTGTACAGAGAACTCCTGCTCCAGTATGGTCATGGCCAGCACCTCTAGGTAATCAGGGGTCCATGTGGTCTGCTCACATCCAGCCAGTTTACACCGGATAGCTTGACATGGAAACATGGTGAACTCACATTCCAACTTCTGGACACAATCACCCGCTACAGTTTCTGAGTTACCGAAGTCAACAAAATACATGTGGAGACTGCTGTCAGGGTAGACAACCTTGACACTGGCGCGATACCAGCTACCGTCCGTGAACTTTGCACAGACCAGTTCTCCAACTGCAGGCGTATAGGAGTTTTCATTACTGCGCTCTTTGTAAACACCATCAAGGCGGTTCATGGATAACAGGTGGACTTTGTTGTCCTCAGATAGCGATTGTACAAAGAATGTTCCATCTGGCTGCAGTTCAGGGCAGGTGACTTTGGTCATCTGACCCACTACTAACTTGGTGATTGGTATATCTTTCGTGAAGACTGGCCCAACAGTGGATGTGACAATGGTACCGTCAGACACAGCCATGTTATTATTGATCAGGAGAGCTGACAAAGACATGCCTGAACCATCGGGGCAAATGTCCAGTAGTAACAGGTCTTTAGTCTTTGCCTTGACTACAGCCCGTATACCGGGACTGCAAGGGAAATACTGCAGGGCTTGATCTGACCAGTCACCACTAGTCGGAGGTTTTATCCCAGCTAGACCACATGTGACAGCTTGGACAGGGTAGTCCCTGCACTTCTGGCCAGCACGCCGTATGCTGTCTAGCGAATTCCTTTCACGGTTGCCAAAGTCGACATATAGCAGTATTACAGCCTCCTCCAGGATCTCCAACACTTTGGCTCGATACCATTTGTTATCCATCGAGTAACGAGCTACGACCAGTTCACCCAGACGAGGCTTGAAGCTGAAAAACAGACAATCGGAAGAAATACAATTAAATGTAAGCATTTATCACTGTTTTCGTAATTTGTGCTCAAAATGTAAAATTTTAAACTTAAAATCCATTGTTACAGGCAGATTTTACTATATATTTACTGAGTGTCAAAAACAGGAACAATGTGAAGGAAGCATAAATTCTGACAAATCGTCAGTTTTTGCTCAAATTGAAACATTATACAAATGTATTGTTATATAATTAATCTGTTTAACAACAATTCAAACAGCAAAAGATTATTTTAAACGTTTTTATGAGAACAATTTGCTGTCGAGGACTGTGTTCACAGGTAGACAATATCCAACAGTTAAACTGGTATTGAGATCCAGTTATTCAGATGTTTCAGGTATCTCTAGGCATACCTTTTCGCAGGATTCTTGTCATAGTAATTATTCATCTGATGTGAAAATGTCTGGTAGGCAGCTATCCTGTCCTCATCACACAGTTGTACTGTGAACTCCATGGGAGAGTTGGCATCTACTATGATAATGGACAGCTCATCTCCAACTGTCACCCCATCACTTGTTGAGGGCAGGTTATCAGCCAAGAACAGGGGACTACAAAGACAGCAATAAATTATAAGAAACCATTTTCATATTAACCAATCCAACTTAACAATAGGATGCAGGAGTAGCCTCTTGATGATGGATATGGGTTACTTATCAGGGACAGCTGGAAGTAGATTACAAATGATTATGAACCAGAGCAAACTAAGCCAAGTAGATCTCCCTTTCTTTAACAATTTTTTTTCACATAAATTTCTGAATACGGTAATCCTACAATTAATTCAATCTCCCTATCAAACTTCAATCACCCTCAATTTTGGGTACAAAATTCAATCAACTGTTCTAATAAATTTGACCAACCACAAAAAAATTGAAATAATGAAGAAATAATAAATTATATGCATGATTCTGAACCATTTTGAACCTCCTGTTCTAATAAATTAGATCACCCTGATTGTATAGTAGAAAATTTCACTTTCTGTGATTGAATTATTAGAGGGATTACTGTACTTAAGTTAATGAAACATTTTTTTTGTAAATTAAATATGTCAACAGGAAACAAGGAATGGGGTGGCATTGGCTCAATGTGCCACATATGCCTACTTTGGTATCCTGGTTCTACATAAACAATTACATGGGGCAGTGCGGGATTGGGCCATTATGTACAGTAACCGCACAGCGGGGGACAGGCTACAAAAACTTAAAAAGTTTGAGCATACATACTTTATGGATGTCCCTTCAGTGAAAATGTAAAATGCAATCCCAAGTGACATATTGTGGTGAGGTTTACGTGTGCAAAATTTGGAAAGAATCTGTTCGGCCTTCTAATTTGGAGGTCTGACAAAAAAAATTCCAAGCTTGCCTCCTAATGGCATCAACCATGGATAAAATGCAATTCCATGCGACAACTGGTGACAAGGTAGTCACCCATCAAATCTGGGGCATGAATCTGTGAAAACGTGCTAATTTATCATTTGAAAATGAAATCTTAAATTGTTGCCCAGGTGGTGCCACACATCGATGTATCTGGACTAAATGCAATCCCAAGCAACATCTTGTGACAAGGTAATAAAGAATGCATACATTATCATTATAAGGATATGAGATTCCTATAATGAAGCAAACGAAACTAGAGCATAGTCTGAGGGATGCACACATTTGATCAAAATGATCAGTAAGGCTGCTTACAAGATACCCCCCGTAAGGGCATAGATACATGGGGGTGGTTAACGTTTCATGAGTAAGCTGAATGGGATTGTGGCAGTGGAAATCATCAGTAAGCATGCTTACAAGATACCCCCCGGATGCACATTTGATAGAAATTGACGAGTATTTGTAGAGGAATATAAGTATACATGTTACGAGTGGCGGCACAGTATGTAACTAGTTGACAATGAGACCTCGCTCGGTTGGAGTGCGGTTAACGGATTGTCTATGCATGTGTCGTGACGATACTCAGATGAGTTTAATGGATTGTTCAGAAAATTGATGTTAATAATGATTGTTGAGAATGGGGTTATGCAGGCATATTGTGTTTTACCTAACTGTTGTTACCACTAGAACCGTGTAGACTTGAAATGGGCTGTTGCAACAGATAGGCGAATTACTGTCATCTGGATAACCACATTGAAGAGGAAAAGGAAGTAAATGGGAAGTGAAATATTAAACTTACTACCTGTAGACGCATATGCAACATCCTGAGCTAGGTCTCATGGTATGGCAGCTACATACAAAATTTGAGAAGAATCTAATCAGCCGTTGTCAAGTTATGCTCCAGAAATGGAATGTTACGGACCGACAAAAATTCTGCCCATAGATGGCGCCACCTGTAGACGCACATGCGCCAAACGCAATCCCAAGCGAGGTCTCATGGTAAGGTAGCTACATACCAAATCTGAGAGGAATCCAATTAGCTGTTGTCAAGTTATGCTCCGGAAACGAAATGTTACGGACCGACAAGAAAAAGTTTTGACCCTAGGTGGCGCCACCTGTAGATGCACAAGCGCCAACCGCAATCCCAAGTGAGGTCTCATGGTAAGGTAGCTACATACCAAATTTGAGAGGAATCCATGTAGCGGTTGTCAAGTTATGCTCCGGAAACGAAATGTTACGAACTGACTTGAGAACTTTTGACCCTAGGTGGCGCCACCTGTAGACGCACATGCGCCAAATGCAATCCCAAGCGAGGTCTCATGGTAAGGTAGCTACATACCAAATTTGAGAGGAATCCAAGTAGCGGTTGTCAAGTTATGCTCCGGAAATGAAATGTTACGGAATAACCCTAGGTGGCGCCACCTGTAGACGCACATGCGCCAAACGCAATCCCAAGCAAGGTCTCATGGTATGGTAGCTGCATACCAAATTTGAGAGGAATCCAACTGGCGGTTGTCAAGTTATGCTCCGGAAACGAAATGTTACGAACTGACTTGAGAAACTTTTGACCCTAGGTGGCGCCACCTGTAGACGCACATGCGCCAAACGCAATCCCAAGCGAGGTCTCATGGTATGGCAGCTGCATACCAAATTTGAAAGGAATCCAAGTAGCGGTTGTCAAGTTATGCTCCGGAAACGAAATGTTACGGACTGACATGAGAAACTTTTTGACCATAGGTGGCGCCACCTGTAGACGCACATGCGCCAAACGCAATCCCAAGCGAGGTCTCATGGTAAGGTAGCTACATACCAAATTTGAGAGGAATCCAAGTAGCGGTTGTCAAGTTATGCTCCGGAAACGAAATGTTACGGAATGACCCTAGGTGGCGCCACCTGTAGACGCACATGCGCCAAACGCAATCCCAAGCAAGGTCTCATGGTATGGTAGCTGCATACCAAATTTGAGAGGAATCCAACTGGCGGTTGTCAAGTTATGCTCCGGAAACGAAATGTTACGGACGGACGTACAGACGGACGTACGGACGGACGGACAAGCTGAAACCAGTATACGCCCCCTACACTACGTGTCGGGGGGTATAAAAAGGAACAGTCACTAATGAATTGGTTAACATGTGCCAATGTATATGTGAAGAGGTTTTACTGCTCAATAGGTGGCACTTCTGTCTTGGTTTCTTGGACAGCTGTCATCTCCTTGGCCTTTAACTGTTCCACTAGCTTCTGATTTATGGACGTCTTGTCTGTCAAGGAGAAGACACAAGATTTCATAATAGGAAAGCACTAATCATGCCAGAGGAATGTACTCACTGAACGGTATAACCAAGTAATTCGCCTGAATGATGTGACTGAACGATTAATCTGAATGATCCTACTAGGCAGTTATTATAAATGTGGACATTAAAATCTAAAAAAAAGAAGAAAAAAAACAATTTGAGCTTAGGTTGAGCCTAGTCCAATAAAACATGGATTTTTTTTTCTCCAGCAGTGAATCTTTTACGGAAAATAATAGTTCAGTGGTCCAATACTCCTTGGATGTTGGGAATCAAATCAATTGTAATTTGATTAAAATAGAGAGTTTTGTCATAGTCCTATATACTGATATATGTGTCTAACTTGTTCCAGATGTATTTAATCATGATAGCACTAAATCTATTTTCAATGTGTAATTTGACATTGAAAAAATAGGTCAAGGTCGGTCATCTTCAATAGGCTTTGTCCATCGCCAGTTGCAACTGTTGTAGGAATAAGGGAGACCTGATTATATTTCCTCACAAGCTATTGTGGTAACATCGATATCGACAGACAGACGGATGAATGGACGATGAAAATACATGTACCTTCAGACAAACTTAGCCGAGGTAATATCAGACACCAAGCTATCTCCCTGTCGGCAGCATGTGCTAAATTCGCAGTGACTTTCTGGTGGCAAATTTGGAACAAAAGGTATATTTTCTGGAGAACACATCCTTCTTTATTACATGTTGTACAACTCACCCTCAGGACTGGTGATGTTGACAGAGAAGACCTCTCCAGTTTGTTTGACAGGCTCCAAGATGTACTTCTGCATGAGAGGGATGACTTTTGTGGTCAGATCTATACATTCCTGAGACCAGAGTCTGGTCAGATCACTATCACATCCCGCTACAGAACAGCATATGGCCTGAAATACAAAACCTATATATATTTTTTTTCCTATATGGCCAGATCACAGTCACAGACAGCAACAGAACAGTGTGGCCTAGGTTACACAAATACAGTGAAACATGTGTAGACCGACAATGTTTGGGACCAGATCACAGTGTTTGTTTTCACAGGATTCTGGTTTATCAAGGTTCAAAGTATTTCAAATTTAAGTATTGGAACCATGGGTAATGTGGATATTTAGAGGTTGGTCTGTTTACCCAGAGGTGTCTGTATTCACAGGTTTCATTGTACATGTATACAGAGCACAATCTGGTCAGATCACTGTGCATGTATACAGAGCACAATCTGGTCAGATCACTGTACAATCTACCCATAGAACAACATGGTCTGAAAAGATGTCTCCACCAAGGCTTCACATAGTGTGGCAGAGATATGGTATCGATATGTACACAGGCAATTTTTCATAGACCTGTACTGAGCTGTACACTACTGAATGGTACTGCACGGAAAGGCCCGCCCACCATACACGTAAGAACTAAGCTGTAACTGAACAGTTCCTGTGTGGTAATCACAGGATGTCAGAACTGAACTGAGCAGTACATGTCAGTTAGCAAACAGCCTGGTTCCAAGAGGTAACTGAGCAGTACTGCACAGTAACAGGTTGGTTACTCTTCAGTTACCAGGCAGTACCGTTCAGTCCTGTTCCGTGTGGTACTGTACGGTATCCAATCAGTACTGACCAGTTACTGAGTGGTACTGTATGAATACTGGTCAGTACTGATTGGTACTGTACCGAGGTGTACTGTTCAGGGGTCCTTCCTTGCGGTTACCATTCAGTTACCACATGGTACCAACATGTGGAAATTTGGCTGTGTAGGAGCACATTCAAATCTCTTCATTGGTAACAGATCATGTCCTAACAGGTAGATATGTAACTGCTTCATTGTAAACTCATCAAATGCATGTTCAGTTTATATCTTAAAATGTTGTATACAAACTATCACCATGCAACTATTCTGGCAAAAAGTTGGATTATTTTGATGTATCGGTACATGTAATCTTACATCAAGTTCAGACCACTAATGCATGCTGGATACTGTAGAATACCAGGCCACTTATGAATGCTGGACACTGCAGGAGTTCGGTCGACTCGGACCAGGGGGTTTGGTTTTGGGGTTGGGGTGCAAAATGGTGCTATCTAAAAGCACTGCACTGCATGCCAATGGCAGTGTCCGAATATCGGCCAGATTAGGGCCTGTGCAGGAATTCAGGCCACTATGTATGCTGGATACTGTACGAGTTCGAATCAATTTTGAATTCAGGACTGGCAATGAGTGAATAGGACTTAACGTTGCTTTCAACATTATTTCAGTCATATTATGTGTATCACGTTTGGTTCCTATTCCTCTCGACACCCAGTATCCACACGGGCAGGGTCGTATTCCTTTTCACACCTGGGAACCCCCTGGGTGCCCCAGCTAGACGCCTCTTACGACAAGCTCTCTGAGCGGCTGAGGCCTATTCTTACCATGACCTGGCGTGTGCACGACGACATACCAGGTCAGAGCCACACGGGGCTTCAGGAATAGCATCCGGATTTCAGACCAATAGCATGTGTTGTACACTGCTTTATCAGTTCAGAATCTATTTGGAGCTTACAGATTTAACATCCAAAGTTCAAACCACTTTGTTTGAGTTCAGAATTAAGTATTAAAAGTTCAGGTCACTAACCTGTGCTGGACACTGTAGGAGTTCAGAATTAAGTATTAAAGGTTCAGGTCACTAACCTGTGCTGGACACTGTAGGAGTTCAGAATTAAGTATTAAAAGTTCAGGTCACTAACCTGTGCTGGACACTGTAGCAGTTCAGGATCTATTTGTTTGAGTTCAGACTGCGGGACTGCCTCAGTGTTGCCGTAGTCAATAAAGGACACGATAACTTTGTTGGGGCCCTCAACTCTTTCTATTCGAGCACGATACCACGTTCCATCCATCTGATACAGGACGGCACAATAGTCTCCCACCTTGGCATTGCCTCCTAGCACCTTTCCACCACTGGCATATGTCTGGGGAAGCATAGAACATGTTATTTTAGATTTTAGATTGGGACAGTTGAACAACCCAATTCAGAAACCTTTACCTTGCGGGGTGCCTAATGTGTTTGTCAGTTTCTTCTTCCTTTCACCTCTTCTTCTCCTATTTTCCACTTTTCTTTTCCATGGGATAGCGTTCGATTGCCTTCGTCAATCAATTTCAAATTTGTTGTGCATATTGCTCCTGTCTAGGGGAAGACACCTATTGTGTTTCAGCTCTGTTCACAACTGGATACTTGAATTTCTTCTACAATTTCTCTTACATTTCCCATCTGGACCTATGGTGAAGTGGCTGTATCTGATTGGGTACCAATTTCTATATTCTCATATGCATAAAATAGAACATCAGTGATCGATTCACAGCCATGACTTTGCCCCGAGCACTTCGCTCTTAGGGCAGACAGGCCATTGAGAATTCCTGGGTCAGGCCTTGATGAGGACAATTGCTTGTCTCATCATGAGCCCTATAATGAGATACATTGAGGAAAGTTACCTTTTAAAATTATCATTGAATTAAGATGTTCCACAGTACTGAGTCAAAGTAGATTTGAGCAACAAAGAAGTTTAAATAACGTGTGAACTTTTAACTTGATCGAGTCAAACTGACAGCTATTTGGGAACCAACTTACTGATGTCATTTTGGCAGAGAGTTCAATAAACTCCAAGTATAGGTCAGTCTCCTCAAAGATATGGACGTAGATGTTGCAAGGGTCTGTCACCCATGTGACCATGGCCTGAAAAATTATATAAGGTGATAATAACAACATATCAACTGATTAGGGCTATTTCATTATCAACCATTGGTGTCTATATTACTAGGAATCATCTCACAGTAAAGGTAAGACTCCGATCCTCGCCGATCCTGTTCTAAAATACAACAGGTCTGATTGAAGATCACAACTTCATACAATGCTTATCAGGAAATCAGAACACTAGCTTCTACATAAATATATATCACTATTTGTCCCTGAATAATACACAGGAAGGTGGCTTCTGTTATGGATAGAAGTGGTTTACCTCACTGGCCTTGTTCAGAATTAACTTCATCCTGGGCACAGTAATCATACTGGTGGGTACAGAACTAGGTGGTGGGGGGAAAACTGTCACAGCAGCACCAGCACCAGGCTGTTTGACATCTTTCTCCACTGGTAGATGGTCAGCTTGATATTTGACCAGGGCTTCCTCATACTTCTACAGATGTAAAGAATACAAGATTAATGACAACACCAAATCAGCCATAAAAATGTAGGAAATATAGGAGGATTTGGCCTACATATTGGAAATATAGGCGTCACTGAAAGTTTGTGTATATGACGACAATATCCCAAGGTCAATTTTGAATGAGGGGTAATAAAATTGGCAAACTGATCTGGTACAAGCTAGTAACAGAGGAATACAGGTAAAGGGTAAGGTACATCTGAATGATTGAACTTACATCAGCCAGAGCTTCATCAACAGACACTTCAAACCTCTGAGCCAATTCATCCTCCTCTTTGTTGGTAGCACTGGTGATTAAAAGTTACTTTGTAGTAAACATGCACGATAATATAGGTAAAAGTGTAGTGACATGCATCCAGTGGTAGAAACCAGGTTCTATCTATTCATCATGGACTAGATACAAGAGAAGTTTTGATAATTTCTGTTAACTCCAGCAATAATTTCCTGCAAACCGAGCAATATATATGAACACCGAAGTTGGTCAGGTCACAACAATTTTTTTTCAAAACATGTAGATGGTGGGATTTAATCATATCCTCATCAGGTCTCCATAAATTAATATGTTAGATACGAGTTAAGTGGAACGAGGACCCATCTGATATATTCTAAAATCAACTGGTATTCGCAGACCTGATTTCTTTACACTCTCGTCGGTGTTTATTCCAGTCTTGTTGTTGACATTCCTTGCTACAGTATGGCGTCTTGCAGACTTTGCATTTACAGCTTCCTGAAAGTAGAAGTATTACATCTGTACAATTCAACAAGGTACATCAGCCAAACAGGCAGGATTAACAAGGTACATCAGCCAGACAGGCAGGATTAACAAGGTACCTCAGCCAGACAGGAAGGATTAACAAGGTACCCCAGCCAGACAGGCAGGATTAACAAGGTACATCAGCCAGACAGGCAGGTTTAACAAGGTACCCCAGCCAGACAGGCAGGATTAACAAGGTACCTCAGCCAGACAGGCAGGATTAACAAGGTACCTCAGCCAGACAGGCAGGATTAACAAGGTACCTCAGCCAGACAGGCAGGATTAACAGGGTACATCAGCCAGACAGGCAGGATCAACAAGGTATATCAGCCAGACAAACAGGATTAACAAGGTACCTCAGCCAGACAGGCAGGATTAACAAGGTACATCAGCCAGACAGGCAGGATTAACAAGGTACCCCAGCCAGACAGGCAGGATTAACAAGGTACCTCAGCCAGACAGGCAGGATTAACAAGGTACCTCAGCCAGACAGGCAGGATTAACAAGGTACCTCAGCCAGACAGGCAGGATTAACAGGGTACATCAGCCAGACAGGCAGGATCAACAAGGTATATCAGCCAGACAAACAGGATTAACAAGGTACCTCAGCCAGACAGGCAGGATTAACAAGGTACATCAGCCAGACAGGCAGGATTAACAAGGTACCCCAGCCAGACAGGCAGGATTAACAAGGTACCTCAGCCAGACAGGCAGGATTAACAAGTTACATCAGCCAGTCAGGCAGGAAAACAAGGTATATCAGCCAGACAGGCAGGATTAACAAGGTACCTCAGCCAGACAGGCAGGATTAACTCATTCAGTACCGAGCATCATTTCTGGCCTCAGTTCCAGTAGCTCCACAGCTGAGTCTCAATGTGTGCAGTGCACAAATGTCCATCACAGAAGCTGTCGACCAAAAGTTCATTTCAAAAATATTTTGTTTATGAAAGTGAATAAAATTCGAAACTTTATATCTCCATGAAATACACAAGCATCAGAAATTGTGTTTGTGTTATTTTTATAATTATATACATGAAATTATGCATGCAAATTTCATGAAAACATGTTTTTATCTGTTTGAAAAAAAATGCTTCAACAAAAATAACATCAAAATTGTCATGGTCTGGTTTCAGATGTACGTAATCTCTGGCTGGTAAAATTTATAGCTGATTGTAGTATCCATTCCCAGGATAAAGATGATAATTTTCTCAATTTATTTCATCCACATATAACTTATAAATTAACGTTTTTATCTGGTAGAAATTCCGTTGATAGTGATTATATTACACGCAAAATAATGAAGCAGAAGTGTTTTTTTTCTCGTCCGATTCAATCGCGTCCGTGCTCCGTTTCCCTGAACCGATTTCAATGAATGACGTATCATTGTAAAGCCCAGTCATTCAGCTTTCTTCTCGTAGTAGAATCACCATCGGATTGCCAGTGAAACGAAAGATTTGATTGGATTGAAAAACAGTGTTCACGAAACGATCTTTCTGATAAGCCCGCTGTTTTGGGCAAGTGGATTGGATAAGAGCGTTTACGTCACAAGGCGAGCCAATCGGGTTGCCTCATTCATCGCGGGTTTGTTTGGCGAAATCAAAACAGAAAAGATGGAGGGAAATTCTGACAAGTTGGTGTCGGACAGTAGCGGAATATTTGGGAAATAAATTTACCAAACGTATACGATCGTAGGAATTCTCAACAATGGATATATACCTGTACCTTGACAGAAAATTTGACAGAAAATATCTCGTGAATTCGTCAGATTTCTCAAGGAATCGTATGATTCTTCCAGGCATTTGAACATTTGCAAATGTCTGCCGAAACGGCGCGATGTTCTCACAGATCTCTTCTCGGATTATAGTTTTATTTCGTTATATTTTTCATTCAATACGAAAATGCTTTATATATAATCGGATAGATAGCGATCTTATCTTTCGATATATGTATGGTTTACGTGATATTTCTTCCTGAACAGACCAGGAAAATAAGAATTCCAACGGTGGTGTATACGGCCGACTTCATTTTGGAAATTTTCGTGATTTTATTTTTATCTGCGTTTTCAAACAACGATCTTGAAATAATTTCTCTGTTAGTCAAATCCAAATTTCAGAAATTGTTACGTGAGAAAATAAGCTTCGTAAACATATAGGCCTTTAATTACATTTGACAATGCTTAGATATGAAAATTCTATTTTCCCCACGACAGTTATGATTTGCGCCATATGGCGTCATGGGGTTGAGGAGGCCCAAATCTGCGACGCCAAATGGCGCTTACGGTACCGAATGAGTTAACAAGGAACCCCAGCCAGACAGGCAGGATTAACAAGGCACATCAGACAGACAGGCAGGATTAACAAGGTACCTCAGCCAGACAGGCAGGATTAACAAGGTACATCAGCCAGACAGGAAGGATTAACAAGGTACCTCAGCCAGACAGGCAGGATTAACAAGGTACCTCAGCCAGACAGGCAGGATCAACAAGGTATATCAGCCAGACAGGCAGGATTAACAAGGTACCTCAGCCAGACAGGTAGGATTCATTGGGCAAATCAAAAAGTCAGAGCAGAGCAAACTAATTTATTTCTTACTTATCAATACTTGTCAAAGCTGGGCAATAGGCAGTCAACTGATGAATTTATTGATTTTTTTCACCCGATCTCATAAATCAACCCCCCAAAAATGCATGCCATTTTGCTCCCCAGCTTTTGATAGAGATAATTTCAAATTTGGACAGATAATAATTGGAAAATTTAACATGGGAGAGATAGGAGAAATAGACTGTCCAAATCTATCAAAAGGTGCTATTTTGACAGACAAATCTGATATCCTGGCTAAGGGCTGTTCCATTTAACAAGGTATGCGAGGGGAGGAAGGCACTCAATACAGGGTGTTCCAGAAGTCTTGGTCACATTTTGACATTGAATATATTGAAAACTATTGAGGATATACAAATGCATATGGCAACATCATTAGCATTACACAAAACTTAATGACTTTCATTTTCAAATGGTACCAGTTTCATCTTACTACCATTCATGGCTCAGCAGATACGAGGATTTGAAATGTGACCAAGACTTGTGGAACACCCTGTATATTATTCTATGGGTCATAGGAATAAATTCCCATCAATCTATGTTACAACATTGGGAAGGTCAATAAAATTTCTATGGGTGGTGAAGTATAATTCAAAGCTGCCTTCCGCCCCTCCCATACCTTTTTAAATGGAACAGCCCTAACATCCTGCTCCCCAGAAGTATAAAATTGTCCTGCTTGAAAAGAAATACAAACCTGGTTTTCCACAAAATGAGCAAGGCACCTTCATCTTCACATGCTGAGATTTGTCACTGCATACACTGGCCGAATCTGCAGACAAACACATAACATCAGCTATACTTGAAGGAAATAACTGATGATCAATATGTACTGAAAGTATATACTGTTCTGAAAGGATATACTGCTTGTGGTTTAAAATACCAAGCCAAGACAGGCTCAAGTTTCTAATCTTGTCATGTATATAAATGAGGTTGAATTAAATTGAATTATTGAGAAAACTTTTTGTGCATATATGGGTGTATTGAACTCATTTCTGTAGAATTTAGCTTCAGAATGATTTTTGACAATATTTAAAGGTGGGATTAGCCTCAAAATTGATGGATATTGTAACACCCCCCCACCCCCTCACTTTTCTCTGTTTTTCAGCAGCGAAGTTTGCTAAAACATCAAAGGTATTATATTTGATGATAATGGGATTGCCACATACATGCAAGAATATCTAATCAGATAAATTTGAAACAATGCCCGCTTTGACAAGTTCTGTCATTGAATATGTGTTGTGCATGGAGAGGAAAATGACGTCACTGTGTGATGTTTGAGTGACATAGCGACGCACACAAATCTGAAGGCTGAAGATTCCATAGAGTGGCAGAGCATACATAGACGGAATGCACAACATGTGTAAATGCATGTTGACAGTTTATTGGCAGGTTTATTTTTACAGACAAATTCCTTCTATTTGAAGAAAATTGACTTCATCGGACATTTTGGGGATAATATAAAAAAGAATGATAGCTGGTTAACATGGAATTACACCTGCGATATCAAATGCCTCAACATTTCGATATGACAATTATTTTGCTCTTGGATTGGCAATATTTTAGTAACTATAGGAAATTGTCAAATTATGATGTTATGGAAAGCAAATAGTGTCGAAAACTTACCAACTACGAGTCAACTTGCTATTGTGCTATTTATTTATCCTACGAGGCTGAAATTTTCAAAAAATATCTGTAGTTATGATCTCTTCAAATCTGTGAAAGCTGTGCGTGCAAGGAAGCGAGATGGCCATAATAGGAAGTTGAACTGTAATTACCAGACACATGGCTCATGGAAGTGTCAGCAACTGGTGTGGTTTGGTCCAGATTTCTGCTCTGTCCGTCTCCGTACTGCTGCATAGATCCTCTCCCACCTCGCCCTCTTCCTCGAGCGGCGTAATGGTGGATGTCATGGTATTGATGATAGGGACTCCTAAATCCTTGATGTGGCGGTCCTTGGTAGTTACCTCGATGGGGTGGTCCTTGGTAGTTACCTCGATGGGGTGGTCCTTGGAAGCTACCTCTATTTGGTGGTCCTTGATAGTTACCTCTATAGGGTGGCCCGTGGTAGTTACCTCTGTGGGGAGGTCCTTGGTAGTTCCCTCTATGGGGAGATCCTTGGTAGTTACCTCTATAGGGAGGTCCTTGGTAGTTACCTCTATGGGGCGGTCCCTGGTAGTTCCCTCTATGGGGTGGGCCGTGGTAGTTACCTCTATGTGGTGAGCCCTGGTAGTAACCGCTTTGTGGCGAGCCTTGGTGATTACCTCTATGTGGTGGGCCATATTCCTGGTGGTCATAATGGCCCTGGTAGTCAAATTCATCCTGGTAATCATACTGATCATCAACGTCATATTGATCCTCGTAATACTGATCCTGATGATAATATTGATCATGATACTGGTACTTCTGATACCCGCCCCGCCCACGCCCACGCCATGGACTGTAACCTTGATTGTTACCTCTGAAACCCATTGGACCACCCCTTCCTCGGAAATTGCCTCGACCACCTCGACCTCTGTAAGGCATGACGTAATACTCTGTCTGGTACTTGTCATACCTGTAGCCACGCCCATGACAACCCGACTCCGGAATATCTACGGCTTGCTCATCGGAGGCTTTCACCAACCGACTATCACTGTCACCACTCAATGTGATGCGGAGGTCATCCACAGTACGCACAGTCTCACGGGAAATACTGACTCGATCATCGCCGTGCCGACCTTCTAACTCGTCTTCATACTGGTCTGGATAGTCTCGAGGTGAAGGATAGTTCTGAACACGATGACCAATGGGTGTTGTTGACCGGGAGCTGCCAGGTGTGTGCAGGACAGAGGTGTCTACTTCCTTTGATCCCATCTCTGTTTCAGAAAACAGAAGAAAAATTCAAATGCATAAACATGGAGGTGCATGCACAATGAATTTATGAGCTGGATTTATTTGCAACAAGAGCCATGAGCTCATATGTCCCCAGCCAGATTTGCTAAGAAGTCAGATGAGACAAAGGAAGAAAATACTAGTACTTATCTGACATCACTCAACATGGGGAAAAAAATGTGGAAAGTGTGATTTACATAGTGGAGATATAATATAATCAAGTAACTCAATTATATTAAGTTTGAGGTATACTTGAAAGTTGATCATAATCTAAATCCCTGAACTGGAGTTCTGACAGTAAAAACACAATTTTTCATTCCTCCCCCCCACTCACACACACATGTTCTGGCCCAGGTGACCATGACCTTTGTCTGACCTTTTGATCTCAAAATAAATAGGGTTCTTCTTTGCTGCTTGTGCAAGGTGGGCATAAACTTTTTAACCAATTCAAGACTTCGACCAATTCGTGAGATTTTCCATTTTGAACAGGTTCTCCGGCTGGAGTCACTGAATTATTTTTGGCAGATTTTCTTACCCCAGTCATCTTGACCTTTGACCTAGTAACCTCTAAATCAATAGGCTGAGAACTATTCCCCAAACATATCTTCAGATAAAATTTGGAGTAAATTGAATTAAGTTTTCAAATTAAAATGTTAATGGAAAAAAGTGTATCACACAAACAGAAATACTGTTTCCCCCCAAACTGTCAGGTGTATGGGGGGGATAACAATACAGATTAAGGATTCTTTGTTCACGTTCATTTAACATCCTCCATAGTGAGATGGTCACCTGCTCCGACATTTGGAAAGAGGGCAATTTCATTTTCTTTTCTGTATTTATAACAACATAAAGTAAGAAGCATAATATTTGATTTATGGGACGAAATTAGGCATCCGCGTTACAGGCCTCGCCGTTTGAAAAATGATGGAGAGCTAAAACAGTCCTCCTAAATTTTCCAAGGAGGGTGATTTGCTCCCCTAGAATTTAACCTCTTCAAATCACTGTATGTGAGTGAATGTGTAATGATATGTAGTATATACTAGTAATACCAATTTCATTAAACATTATAAAAAATAAATAAATTCAAATTTAAATGTTTGTGGAGCATTCCTAGAAAATGGAAAATTTACAATTTAGTAGCATGCATCCAGTTTTGCTATATCAGGGATTCATGGAAGTCGGTTTTTACCACCGGTATTCGGTGGTAAAAATTTTTTGAAAACTCAATTCGTATGGTGAGAAACTCAATTGCTTTCGTTTTACTGGACAAATACTCAATTTTTTGTGGAAAACTCAATTCGCCAGACATGGTCAAAGTTAATTTGACAGCCCCAAATTACGAAATAAATGACGATCTTACCGCGAAAATGACAATAAGTTTTACCTTTCACAGGCGCTGAAAGCGTGCTACCACGTGTGGTGTTGTTGTTGTTAATCTCCCGCAAGATTTGCACACGGTCCGCTTGAAAGGCAGAACTAATGGATAAATTGAATGAACTTCACAAGGGCTCAGTCCATAGTTGCGGATTTTTGGTCCCCCTCAAATTCTTTGAAATTAAAATTCCACCAGGTTTGACCCCATGAGAATTTTTGTTGGCTTTTTGTTTATTGATATTTGTGATATCATTCAGTTGACTGGTTGATTTGCTTCAAATCAGTACATGGTATTTTGCCAGTAGGATTGGCCCATGCCTCACTATGCAGATGGAAGTGTGAAAGTGTGGCTGTGAATTGGGGCCATTTTCAGCTTACGAGCACATGGCATACTTTACGGTGTAAAATTGAGCTTGAAAACCGCCTGGTCGACACCCTATTTTCTTTGCCAATTTTTGTTGGTCCTTGGACTGGGCACACTGTCGGTGAGTTTCAGGACAATCGATTGTCAAGTTTTTTCTTTGGTGGAGGGGAATATTACCCATTTTGGACCAATTTTAGAGGATTTTCCTGAAGTTTGAAGCAAGTTCAGTATGGGTTATGGGGACCCTGATTTTCGTCAACAAGGCTTACATCTGTCTCGGCTTTATGTCAAGAGCCTACTCTTTCAGAAAATATATAGTTCTATGGGGGTTCTCTAATAACACGGTTGCTGTTTAGCATAAAATGAACTTGCCTACTGTTTAATTTCAGATGCCATGGCCCTTCTATAGACTGCACCCCAAAATTGACTGGCTCAATGTGGCGCAGTCAGCCTATAGATATTTATATCGACTGTTCATGCCTGGCAACTTCAAGTCGAAAACGAAACCAGAACCAAAACAAGCCGAGTGATTCTGACGCTTTATTTCGGAGAATAAGAGCTCAATAAAACTTCGTCAGTGAGTATTTTAATCGAAAGAAAATCGTGCTTGCCAATACGGGCAACTAACATGAACGTTGCATTGCCCGTGCCGGTTTTTACTTGCTCCCGACAAGCGGACAAGCGCTAACGTCTAACACTAACACTCGCGAGTTGAAAGAGTGAACAACAACAACAACGATTTTGCTTGATAATTTGTCAGGACAACAACATTTTCAGTTGGGAACTCGACTTATCTCTTGAAGATCTCAATATTTATTCACTACAACTAAGTTTTTTTCGCGCGTGTTTGGTGCGCATTTTTCCAAGGATAAAAAACTCACAGGAATCAGACTTTGCCATTTCTTTGCCAAGCATTATTTGTTTTACTCTGTCTGCCCTTCTGTCCGTTTGTATGTCAAATCGTGGTTGTGTAATCAATAAGTGTTGACATAATTTCAGTGTATCACTGACATTTAACTCCACAATTTCTACAGGATGATTTTGAAACTTCACATGCATGCCTCGTGTGTACCTGTTGTTTTTTTTAGACAATTAAGATTTTTGTCAAAGTTATTGGGATTCAGACTTCACCATTTCTCCAATTCAATGCAATGTACTAATCAATTAAAACATTGTAGAATCAGCCTAAAGTTTTGACATGATTCTCTTCAAATTTTTCAGACTTGCCAAGCATGATTTTAAGAGTTCCTACTGATGGAATAAAATATTATTTTTGTCTAAATGATCAGAAGTTGGATGTTCATTTCCGTGGTTAGTTTCAATGTACATTACATGTTTTTCGATATGAATCGGCTCCGACCAAAAGCTCTTGTTTCTGTGAATGTTTTATGATGAACCACATAAGTAAATGGCTTAGACAGGTGGCTAATGCCTTAATTAAAGTTGAACTGAAATATTGAATATGGAGTAATATGAATCTATTTTGGAAAGTGCCATTATCAACTACCGCTGAACCATCAATATCATGTGTTATTGACACCAGCATGGTGGTGGTTGAAACATTTGAAAACTCAATACCAACAAGTGAATCGGTGGTAAAAAAATTTGAAAACTCGATCGCAATGTTTGGATCGGCGGTAAAAATTTTTGAAAACTCAATTTCACCATTGGGAAAACTCAATTTTGAGTAATATTGAGTTTTCGGTGGTAAAATTTTTGACTTGTATGAATCCCTGTATATGCATCCAGTTTTGCTATTAAAAAACCCATTTATTCACAAGTTGTATCAGTGACAAAGTATAAAAATACTTTATGATAAAACAATATTTTTGGTGAAGTTGGTAAAGAAATAAGCTGTTCACAAATATATTTATACAGATTTGGTCAATAGATAGCCTACTAAATGCTCAAAATGAAGAGAAAGTGTGTCAAAATCTTGTTAGTTGAGTACAAAGTCTGTCCCTTAGTTGATTGGAACTCTTTTGTGAAAAAGGTAGAAAAGTAACGTCACAAGTGTTTTTTCATCCATGAAAAACGGGAAAGATGGCAGGAATTTACTTTGTTCATTAAAGTATACTTTGATTAAAGAAATGCAGGGAAAGACTGGGAAACTATTCTTGGGAAGTCATGAGGTGAGGCAGGCATTATATCAAAAGCGTTTCCTAATGCAGCCTACCAACAGTGCTTCATTGTATTACAACAACAACAACACAGACTGACGATCCTAGGTGCGCAAAAATGACGCTCCTCAAAAGAAAATTAGGAGCGTGATGGAGCGCGAGTGCGCTCCTTGAACGGCCAGGCCTGGCGTTATCCACACAATTTTAGTTTACTCAACTTGTACTTTCATACACTAGAATGGAGTTTTCAATTTGTTTGTATTCATGCATATATGTACATTCCACCATGTTGACAGAACCAACAACTAGTTGAAAAGTGAATAATCTTGCATTGTTCGTTTGCAGAAGCTGGACACTTTGTAGACTATACAACTGGAATTGCCAATTAGCCGAACTTACAAGGAAATTAAATCACAATACATGTATAAATATTCAATACAACAGGCATTGATAATCCACAAATATATAATGTTAAAAGAGTGAGTGAGTGAATAGAATTTAACGTTGCTTTCAACAATACTTCAGCTATATCACGATGAACCAATGCTTACATGAGGCAATAAAGACAAGTGATATTACAGTGCTAGACATCACATTATCAAGTTCCTGTTGCTTCTCAGCAAAATGCATTGAAGCAACAGGAACCTGAACCCACCCAACCACCTGCTATCATGTTAAAAACAAGGGAGAGAATAAGCAATTCAGATGAGATTACGTTAATAAAGGTTTGTATACTGACTAACAAGACCAGCACCAGAGTCTGGGGGTAAGTGCACCGTACGATGATGATCCACTTCTTGAAGGTCCTGATCCGAACGAACTCCGAGCAAACCTCTACCCACACCTTTCTCTCTGCCACCTTTTCCAAGTTGGGGAGTACTTCCAGATGAACTGTGATAAAAGAAGTTCTAATTTTGAATTCCTGCAACTCTGAATAAAGAAGAGTGCCTCTTGTATTGGGTCTGGGTTATTCTGACCATCTTCAGAATAGAACAGTGCAAAACATGCAAGGTCATTTTACTGGTGATATATCTGTGATTACAGTAAACAATTAGCAGTCATAAATGTGGCATAGAGGTTCTATTATCAGACACACATATTAAAGTCTGATACATTCTGCATCCTGTCAAATATCTCAATAAATATGATTGGAGAGTCTATATAGTTTATATACACTCAAGCTGGATACACACCAGCATGGTGGGCAGTGGCAGACATACAATTTGATTTACCAGGGCATGACAAATACACAACTGTCACAGAGATCCTGGATTAAGTTGTTGTTATAAAGATCAGTAAAGAAAGAAGAAAACATATTGCACATTCAGATGTCATCAATGATCTCTAAACCAATATTCTCAGCACTCTCTGTATATGTGTACTTGTCATGTCTTTGTATGTTACCAAATTAAAATACCTGCCACCCAGGTGAAATGTTTACCTAGTGTGGCTATATAAAGTACATGTACACTATGTGGACTTCTCTACCAGATATATTGTTAAACAAGACAGCAAACTTTATTGGCATTGTTAAGCCAAAATGAAAATAAGCCTTCCTGAATCCACATGTCAATCAGCCTCATTGTACCATATTCTTTATGACCATGAATTTACAGCATTAAGGTCAATGAGAGGACTGCAGACAAATAATTTTTTGTCCATCAGTGTCAATTGTCATGTAGGGAAAAAGTTGTAAGGTGTAATTATGCCATTTGCCTTCGCTGTATATTATCCTCTGCAACCATTTGACAAGCAACCCAGGAATTAGGACCAACATTGATGGAAATGGTCTGGCTTGATTGACACGCCCACTCCTCTGTCCAATCACCAAATACGCAACAACAAGCTTTGATTTTCTGTTTTAAACTCGTATGAGGGATGTAAAATAATACTA
Organism: Hanleya hanleyi; assembly: GCA_036873755.1. Lineage (NCBI taxonomy): Eukaryota > Metazoa > Mollusca > Polyplacophora > Lepidopleurida > Hanleyidae > Hanleya > Hanleya hanleyi. Next base: position 12,774 of record JAVTVY010047414.1, on the reverse strand, counting down.
CCAACTCTGAGCTTCTATACATAAATTACTTCACAATAACGAATTTTATTGGACTTTGAAGTATTATGTTCACTTGATAAAGGCCATGATAAGAGGATCGGAATCTTGTGCAGTAAACTGAATTTATGTGGAGAATCTCAGAGTTTATAGTATCATAACATGTTCCACACACCATTTCACTATCTGGAAAGTTCCTGCTCATGTTACATGTACAATCTCAACACAGCTTGTTGAATGGTAACAGTGGAAAACATACCAGTGAAGGCACCTGTCAGAGTTTTGTGGGGTACCCTCCTCCACCCCATTCAACATTTAACAGAACTACAACTGGAAGCAAAATGAGATGGTGAGATTGATAGGAGGAATGTCTTTGACTACATGTACCCGGTGATTGATTGCCAGATAGAGAATATCACAGGTCAGATGATATCTTAAGAATAAGTAAGATATTGTGCATAAATACTCAAATGAAAATCTGAAAAGATTGACATTTCCGCTGATCACCTTTCTTGATGGAACATCCCGAGTATACACACAGTTACCTGAAGCCATTCATAGTAGAGGGTCTGTCCTTGGGACTAGAAGATTCTGCCGTGGCATGTCCTGACTGGGAATATAGACCAGATATGTACATTATCAGTAATTTGAATGGTACATGCTCTTCATTGCAATGTATGTACACCAGGACTCAAAATTAAGATTTTCAACTGGTTGTACTCTTTTGTTTAATAATACATCCGCAGTTCCCCATATAAACACAAACTATATCCCATGGACAACCACCTTGGATATTCTGGTTGCCCCAAAAATCAATCAATTGCCGCAATTTTTCACAATAAATACAACTTTTTCAGAGCTTGATATATGTCAAAAATTATTATTCATGTATGCTCATGATACAGTAAATGGAATTTGAGTTTGATTTCACCCAGTGGGCTTTTTAGTCCAGAGTTTTATGCAACCCATTCTCATGGTTTTAGGGTGCATATTTCTGACAGTCAGATTTACCCTTTTATTGTATTTGGTATATAAACGCTGCACGCAACCTTTGTGTGCACAATGATCATTACTGATCATCCATTACTGACCAGAGCGAAGTAGAAACAGTATGTCACGGCTGAACAAGAGGACATACATGAGAATCTAACCAGCTCACTCTTACACAAGATCTACTGGATGTATTTCCCATCTCTCACATATGCAGATACACACATGCTGTGTTCATCAAAATCATTTTGCAGCACAGTACAGTCAGAGCACGCTGCACTAACAATTTAGGAGGATACCAACTCTGACAATGGGACAAAGATTCAATCCAGTCATTCATTTACAACCAGATATGCAACATTTGCAGAACATGTATCTGTCATCACAGCCATGACCCTTCATCGTGTCTGCTGCTTGGCAGCCACTTTGACATGTGATTCATTATTTATCTTTAAAATGTAAACTGGCTGCCAATGGAGATACTTACATGTGGACTAAGAACTACTAATGTCTACTAGTTCACCAAGAAACAATCTTGTGTCACAGACAAACATAATCAGTTATTTTTAGATCCCTATAACCATGAATGTAGGTCATTTTCCCCCCCTGTCATTTCCCCCCCCTGTCATGTTCCCCCCCTGTCATTTTCCCCCCCTGTCATATTCCCCCCCTGGACATATTCCCCCCCTGTCATATTCCCCCCCTTATATTTACTTGTCCATATAGCTGTTGTGGGTTAAATATTTAGGTAATTTTTTCTTCCAGTAAAATAATGCCAATTTTTATTTATCATAAACTGTTACAGGAAAGACAAATGTTTTTTTTTTTTAATGTAATTCCATCAATAAATTATTTGATCTTTTCCAGCGCTAAGTATGGATAATAAATTAATAAATAATAAATAATAAATAACAATGAGTGATTAGTAGGAGATATAAATAGATTTAAAAAATTATTAAAAATTAAATTATTTTCTTCACAGATATATCTTTAAGTAGTCTTAGATAGGCACAAATTTTACCAACCAATAAAAGTAACAGAATTATTTAAAAGTTCCATCCATGAACCACTTCTGACACCTGGCCAGGTGGCGGAGGGCTTCGTCGGTGGCAAAGATGAGTATCCTGGCTGGTGACTGGGGACCACTGTCATGAATCTGAAAAGGTCTTGGGTCCATGCCGCCTGTCGTTTTCCACTCATCTGGGAGATGAATCTCTTGGAGGGAAGCTGGCTCCTTTGGTCGGGTACCCTGCTTCTGTCGTCGGATGGTCCTCTTCAGGGCATCTGGTCGGCCGATACGGGCTCTGACTGGTTCAGTGGCATTCTCAATCGCAGTTGCGAGGATGTGAGAGGTGCTCTCGGCGGTTGTCCGTGCCCTCTCACGAACTTGTATCCTGACTTTCTCGACTTGCACAGCGAAGTCTTCAGCGTCATGACTATGTGGAACTGTCACATGTACATCATCACGGGCCAAGGATGTTGTCACTGCCCCTCTGCATGGTCTAGTCTTCCGCTGGGTGCATTCCCACCGAATACGAGATGGCTTCTCTGCTTTCTTTGTGTACATGTAGCCTTCATGACATAGCTTGTCTCCTCCTCTGCTCGTCTTCAAGATCTCCATTATTGTAAGTGTTGATGTGAACAAGTTGATATGCAATCAATTCAAAGTGATGGTCATTTATACCCTGCCAGCTCAAAAGAGATAGGAGGGTGGTAATTTTGAGTAATAGTAATCAAGGGTCAACTCTTACTGAGGGGGGAATTCTTTTCACACCTACAACCAATTGTTAGCAGGTTAACTACCCCCTCCCCAACCTGAGATGCAGTTTTGAAACCCTTGCATTTTGACTTATCTGAAGATTAAGGGATTACCTGCTCACACAGAAGATGGTTTAATCTCAAAATTCTAATCATAAACTCACCCGTACCAGTTAATCTCCAATCAATAGGAGGCTAATAAATATATAATAATTTAAGAAGCTTAATCTATCTACCTATCAATTATAATTGTGCCATTCAAATAATTCTGTTACTTTTATTGGTTGGTAAAATTTGTGCCTATCTAAGACTACTTAAAGATATATCTGTGAAGAAAATAATTTAATTTTTAATAATTTTTTAAATCTATTTATATCTCCTACTAATCACTCATTGTTATTTATTATTTATTTATTTATTATCCATACTTAGCGCTGGAAAAGATCAAATAATTTATTGATGGAATTACATTAAAAAAAAAACAACATTTGTCTTTCCTGTAACAGTTTATGATAAATAAAAATTGGCATTATTTTACTGGAAGAAAAAATTACCTAAATATTTAACCCACAACAGCTATATGGACAAGTAAATATAAGGGGGGGGAATATGACAGGGGGGGAATATGTCCAGGGGGGGAAAATGACAGGGGGGGAACATGACAGGGGGGGGAAATGACAGGGGGGGAAAATGATAACTTGCTGAAAGAAAAGCCAGTATCACAAGACAAACAAGTAAGAGAACAAGTACACATTCTTATCCAATACACCTTTGTAGCATATACACAGGTACTGTTCAAGCCTCAGGAGTAAAATTATGGGGAAATGAAACATTTCAATTGAAAGGGATTTATTAATTCTAATGTATTGAAACTTAAAGAGTGACAAAAACCCTGTTACAACAGGACACTACTGATGCCCCCTTAACAAGCATGCAAACCACCCAGCAATAAATAGACTATTAATGCCAACCCACCCCCTTGGAATAGTATTATTTTCTGAACAATTGGTGCATTTCCTGAAGATTTCAGAATTTTGAATGGACAAATAAAGCATGAGGCATCAGAGGTGCTACAACCCCTCAGCCCCTTAACAGTCCAGACCAAGATGTTTTTATGGGTGTAGGAATTTGGATGCACAGCAGAGATTTATGGCATGCGAAATGGAAACCCAAGCCACAACTTACGGTCAAGAAATCCTCAAATTGTCCGGAAACCGAATTTAAATTTTGCCACAAGGTGGCATGACCAGCAGTTCTCAAGTTATTGCTTGGAAACAAATTTCAGGCGGACAGACAGACTTACAGATGGATGCACCAACACAAGGATGGACGGACAATCCGAATCCAGTATACTCACTACTGTGTACAGGGGTATAAAAAGTGACAATGTATCCACATATCTGTTTGATCTTATTGCCCCGGCCGGAAACTAAATATCGGATGGGGCTTTTGTCCATTGGGGCATTTGTCCACGGTTTTTCTATCGCTGAGGCTTTAAAGAATGCTGTACTCTTCTCATATTGTTCATGATTTTCATAGTATAGCTTTCATCTATCGGGGAGGGGGCACATTTTGTTGTTGTAATACGATTTATTGTTGTAATAACAGTTACTTTCATTATCAAGTTGGATAGATTCATTTCATGCACATATTCAATGCATACATTTATTCAGAACATATAGCAAGTAAACAATGGCTTTATTCAGTGTATCATTCAAAAATAAAGCCTCTGTGTACTATAAACATAGATATTTGTAAGGTCCTCTGCTGACAGTGGCACAAATGGATACCAAACTACTATCTGTAAGCATTTCCAAGGCATGGTAATTTCACAAATTACAACTATTAAAGTATTATTAAAGCCAACTGAGTAATTGGGAAATGGTAATTCATGAGCAGAAAAGGTTGTGGAGATCTAAACTGTAGATTTAAACTTTTACTACTCTCTCCAGCAGATTCCGCTATGTGGTGATCCAGGCCTTGCTTTTCGTCGAAATTCACGGGTATCCAAACGGATACCCGCAATTTCAGTTTACGGGTATCTACCAGTATCCACTGAAGTGACGAAAAATTGAAGTGTGGAGATTAAAGTGGAATAAACATTTATGTACTCTTTTCATGTTTACTGTTGTTAATAGGATAATTGATTCTCACATCATGTTGTTCCCCACCGCTGTGTAGCCATTCGATTCACTGAGCTGATATTTGACCGTTCAATCAACTGTCAATTTTACTGTGATAGGATGAGTGGATAAACTTTCTCTTGAGCAACCACAATAACATGCAGCATGATTTATGAAATTGTGTCAAGGATTGTCTCCTTGAATTAATTTAATTTGGAGCTGTAATTTGGAGTCACTTGAAAATTTTCGATTTAAGGTTATGGACCTTGATTATATTCTCATTATGGACTAAAAAATAGTTCTGTCTCTCAATATGAATGTCACGGGTCACCAGCTCAGCTTCCGACTTCATTCATTACGAATGTTTATACTTAAGTGCTGCATATATAGTAATACCATCTTCATGACACCTAGCATATAACTTAAATATGTTGATGAATTGAACAAACACACAATATGAACTTAAAATTGAGTGATGTAAGTCAAGAAATTACGAACGATTCCAATGAACACACATTTAAGAAGTTCACCACAGCACTAATATAATGAGTTAATTTCGTGTTTTCGTCGTTCTGTATGAAGACAAAACCATCCTTTACATTATCTGGCCATCCGTTGTAAGCCTGTACAGATATTGTCTTTCCTTTCGACATTTTCAAGCAGATTGGAATCAAGCCCTCTCGTGTCCTCCATGTTTACCGTTTGTAAACATCGACCATAACACGATAGTTTCTGCAATTGCATTCTCCTATGCACGGTTGTTTGTGTAAATGCCCGTAGCTACAGATGATACGACGAAAATCGCCCAGTACAAGAGAATGCACGCAGCTGCCATAATTCGTCGCCCACTTAGACGTCGTAAAAATATTAACTTCCGCCATTTGTAAAGCCTGCGGTCGATGATTTCTAGGTAAACTATCGTTTATTAAAGCCGAATATGGTTTTTTTGATAGACAAAATTTTCCCCAGACATTATTTTACGGGTATCCAAACAGATTCCCGTGAAGCGAATGAACGGGTATCTCCACGAGTATCGGATACCCGGATACCCGTCGAAACGCAAGGCCTGAATACCCTCCAGCCAAAATGTGCCTGAGGGGTAAAAAATGAATGAACATATCCAGAACATGCAGAAGGCCCATCTACAATGTATACTTACTGTTGTGCGCAAGTTTCGTGATTTCCCTTGCAGTATTTTTTGAGATATGGCGAAGACAAAAAAAAGTAAACAGACAGACAGAGAGGGTAGAGACAGACAGACGCAAATGCCCATAACAAAACTCCTCAGCTCACATGAACTGAGAAGTAAAAAGAAGACTATTTTTTCCTGGAAAAGTCGATTTAATTCGAAGAATAATTCGCTTGCCAAGAATCCGAATGATGAACCTTACACATCATTAGAAATCACAGAATCTTTCAAAACATATAAAACAATCATTCATAGGTTGAGTAATTTAATTTTATCAAGCGAAATCTAAAGCGGTTTCATATATATTCATGAGACCCCGGGCTTGGAGCCATTAGTCTGCCTGCATTATGCAATACTACTGTCTCTGGTATCTCTAGAATTATTCTTACTTATTATTTATAATAAATGACTTACTGTAAAGATCAATATCTCCTTTCTCACATCATCCATTCATTCATTCATTCTTTAAACAATTACAAAAGCATGTTTAATCAAAACCTGATAAAAGCATCATCAATATATTGTCAAGAAGCAATACCTATCTCTTGCCTAAGCGGTATTACGTACAATCTTAACACGAACTAACCAACATTTTCATACAATTTTTCATGTCTCATTGTTAACTGAAATTGTGCTCCCGTAAGGTAACATTTAAAGTGATCGTAAACCCTCAAGTAAAGTTTCCATCAAATGAAAGACCATTGCAAACACTGTGGGAAAATATTTATTGTAATTTTTTACGATTTTATTACACAGAGTAAACTGCAAATAAAAGCATGGTATTCTATGGTGGTCTGTTGCAATCATATCTAGGTCAAGTGACGTCACACTGCCTTAATACATATATTTCAAACTGTGTATGCCCTTTCCAATGCTTGATTCAAGCTTAAGGTGTGTATATTTTGAGTTTTAACACAGACTCACTGTTCCAATGCGAATGTTACACCAAAATCGGGGAAATTAAATGCAAGATTCAAATTGACTTGACACTTATGAGTTACCATCTCCCAGATTTTGGTGAAACTTGCACATTGGAACATTGAGTCTGTGTTGAAACTCAAAGTATACACACTTTACGCTTGAATCAAGCATTGGAAAGTGGTAGATACTTCATGTTGGAAGCTATTGTCTGAGCCTTTGTGTCGCTGAGAAGGTTCAAGTCTAGACACATTGTTGTCCCCAGACTTGGCTATTGTATGCATTGTCTCGTGATTCTTACATGGAGTATGAACCTGGAAAGTGCATACACAGTTTGAAATATATGTATTAGGGCAGTGTGATGTCACTGGACCTAAATATGATTGCAACAGACCACCATAGAATACCATGCTTTATTTGCAGTTTACTCTGTGTAATAAAATCGTAAAAAATTACAATAAATATTTCCCCACACTGTTTGCAATGGTCTTTCATTTGATGGAAACTTTACTTGAGGGTTTACGATCACTTTAACATCTATTTACATGACTTATAAACATACATGTATTAATTTCTCTCGTAAATTACATGGTGAATGATCAGTTCAAATAGATAGATTTGAAATGTGTCATTTCCCGAGAAATTTCTCGAGGTGAAATGCAAAGGTTGCAATTTTCCAATTTTTGGTCATATTTTGATTGAGTGGATGGTAAAAGATGAATTGGTTTGGTTAGAAAATCAATAGTCAAGCTAGAGGAGAATGGAAAATTGGTGAAAAGTGGCCTATCCCGAATATGAGCATTGATCACCTATGTTCCTTGATTCTGGCACAGTTTTAAGTAAATTATGAAGTCCTCCAGGTCAGAATCTGGAATCCAAATGCATGGTGACCTGCCCACATCAATGGAATGGAAGATGTCTCCCTATGGAAGCATAACACTATATAATGATGTCACGCCAAGCTATCGGACACCACATGGCACGAATAATAATCAAATAGTAACAAGGTAGTGAGCCTTAATGACATCACTAATAGCACAGCACGGCGAAATCAAGTGAAGGTAATCATATAACTCGCTCGGACACCTAGAAGTGTTGAGCTGCTTATTTTTCAATTATTTAACCAACTTACAATCGACCAATGTGGAAAATATTTAGTGTATGTAAGAAGTTAATTATTTTTAAACTATTAACCCGTGTTTTATCAAATATTGAAAATCTTTTGCATTTCACCTTTAACTGCTTAACAGCTAATTCAATACATAACAGAATAACTCTTCAATAAGTCACTCCCCAAATAATATACCCCATCCCTTAATAATTCAATCCCCCAACAATATACCCTATCTCCCTCAATACACTTCATCCCCCAATAATATATCCCATCCCCCAATAATATATCCCATCCCCCAATAACATACCCCTGTCCCCCAATAATATTCAATTATCTAATGATCCAGTCTGCAAACTAGCAGTTAAATTTCCCTAATTTTAACTAAAGTTTTAAACATAAACAATATTCTGTACTTGAATCATCAGAGATCACTGTGATTTATCCATAATTGGATATGACCTTATTTGATCGATTTTGGTCACTCTTACAGGTGTTGTAGTCAATTTTACTGGAAAGAATCAAACTTCTAAGATAAATCTTATTTGACTTAACCAACACTGAGAACAATATTATGAATAGTCTCTCATATCCAGTAACAAAGCAGCTATTTCCACATGGAGATTACCCACATGAATGTACAGATTAGTGTACTATAACACAGTGCGGTAGCTAGTTCGACAAAGTCAGTCCATGACAGCGGGTATTTCACCACAGAAAGCAAGTAGTAGGTTCAATCTGTGTCATAATTTGACTGACTGTTTCATTTAGATCAAGTTTGGGTATGGGAATATAACAGTCTTCAGTTTATAGGACATTGGCCCAGAAAGATTTCAACTTTACTCTTTCACCCGGACAATCCACTGTACCTGGGAATTTCCAAGTTTCACATCAGATCGACCAATTATAACACTGCCATGAAGGCTAACAAACTGAATAACACCCTGCCAGGGGCACAAAAACACATGGCACTATTCTGAGTTATCTCCCTTATCACCTGGTGTGGACGTGAAGATCAGCCACACGACATTTGGTAATCTGTGAACAGCCACTGCAAGAAAAGAAATGAAGAGTGTCAAGTTGAAACAAATTATCCCCTGGACATTAGGATTTTTACAAACTTGTCTGAAAATCTACATGCATGCATGCTCCATCAGAGGGTTACACCAATGATTTGGATAGGCTGTGATCTGAGACAAACAAATTCTCAGCTAGGATCGGTTAGGCTATTAAACTTACGACAGCCGTCAATCTTCTGCCAGGTATAAAACTGTAGCAATTTAGCACCTGTAAATTATTTTTTGGGGTTTAGCACTTAATCTTCATTCTCAGAGTCCCGGCTTACAACCAGTACACAAAGTTGTATAAATTGATTATGGTTTAACTGAGAAATTTTTATTCCCTATGAGTCTGATCACTTACTATCTAGGACTGAATTATTAGCTATGAGCCAACAGATGTTACCTGTTTTTTCTTTCAATCAATATTACTGATTGTGCAGTTAATTAACATGCAATGGGAATCAGTATTTAGTACTGAATGCTATAAAAAAAATAGACCTTAAAACGACTGATTTCAAATGACTGAAATCTTAACTGGGCATTCTTCTTGAGACAGTATGTAGCTTTGTGTAATGAACATGCATAAATCTGTGTTGATTCACAGTAAACATGTACACCAGCATTCTCCCACTGTAACCTCGTAAAACGTTCAATTAACACCCCCTGACTGCTTTAGGCTGGAGATTGAGCATTCAGTCATTATCAATTTTGATTGACACAGAAAGTGTTCATCTCCATATATGAAAGAGACAGGAAATACATCCAGTATGCCTGAACAACAAGAGTGTGAGTGAATGTGATTGCTTTCAACAATATTTCAATCATATCACAACATTTGGGTCTCATATATTTTTATACCCAGAAAGTCATGGGCGGGGTGCTATTCTGAAGAACAAACAAGTTCAACTATTAGGGTCTGTTTACCTTTGATATCCGCGATTGCTGAGAGACACGAGCAATGAAGTTGAGTAACATGTTTTAACCCCAATGCAATCAGGGAGTATATCTCATTTACTCTTGTACTCTGCCATATCTGGTGTTCGTACAATAAAATCTTGAATCTTGAATCTTGAATCTTGAATCATAGTGGGAGATACGGTATACAATCAGAGGGTATATCTCAGAGTGGGAGGTATGGTATACAATCAGAGGGTATATCTCAGAGTGGGAGGTACGGTATACAATCAGAGGGTATATCTCAGAGTGGGAGGTATGGTATACAATCAGAGGGTATATCTCAGAGTGGGAGGTATGGTATACAATCAGAGGGTATATCTCAGAGTGGAAGATACGGTATACAATCAGAGAGTATATCTCAGAGTGTGAGGTACGGTATACAATCAGAGGGTATATATCTCGGAGTGGGAGGTACGGTATCCAATCAGAGGGTATATCTCAGAGTGGGAGGTATGATATACAATCAGAGGGTATATCTCAGAGTGGGAGGTATGGTATACAATCAGAGGGTACATCTCAGAGTGGGCGGTATGGTATACAATCAGAGGGTATATCTCAGAGTGGGATGTATGGTATACAATCAGAGGGTATATCTCAGAGTGGGAGGTACGGTATACAATCAGAGGGTATATATCAGAGTGGGAGGTACGGTATACAATCAGAGGGTATATCTCAGAGCGGGAGGTACGGTATACAATCAGAGGGTATATCTCAGAGTGGGAGGTACGGTATACAATCGGAGGGTATATCTCAGAGTGGGAGGTATGGTATACAATCAGAGGGTATATCTCAGAGTGGGAGGTACGGTATACAATCGGAGGGTATATCTCAGAGTGGGAGGTATGGTATACAATCAGAGGGTATATCTCAGAGTGGGAGGTACGGTATACAATCGGAGGGTATATCTCAGAGTGGGAGGTATGGTATACAATCGGAGGGTAATATTGTTGAAGATGAAATGCATTTTGTAATGTCCTGCAAAAAATTTGCAGATAGTCGATATGTACTATTTCAGTATGTGGTAAGAGAATATCCGGCTTTCATGAAATTAACAACTGCTGATAAATTTATTTTCATAATGTCATGCCGTGATAGTCCAGTAATAATTAATACAGTGTGTTCAACACTCCTGAAATGGTACAGAAATGATAGCTAGCGACTGTTCTCTACCAAAGCTATATTCACGTTCACATGTATATAGATAACATATGCTTCTGTTTTGCATTTCAGTATTTTACTGTTCTACTGATTTTATTTACTCTTGTACTCTGCCGTATCTGGTGTTCGTACAATAAAATCTTGAATCTTGAATCTTGAATCAGAGTGGGAGGTATGGTATACAATCAGAGGGTATATCTCAGAGTGGGAGGTATGGTATACAATCAGAGGGTATATCTCAGAGTGGGAGGTATGGTATACAATCAGAGGGTATATCTCAGAGTGGGAGGTACGGTATACAATCGGAGGGTATATCTCAGAGTGGGAGGTACGGTATACAATCGGAGGGTATATCTCAGAGTGGGAGGTATGGTATACAATCGGAGGGTATATCTCAGAGTGGGAGGTACGGTATACAATCGGAGGGTATATCTCAGAGTGGGAGGTACGGTATACAATCGGAGGGTATATCTCAGAGTGGGATTCAAGATTCAAGATTTTATTGTACGAACACCAGATATGGCAGAGTACAAGAGTAAATAAAATCAGTAGAACAGTAAAATACTGAAATGCAAAACAGAAGCACATGTAATCTATATACATGAACGCGTATATCTGAACGTGAATATAGCTTTGGTAAAGAACAGTCACTAGCTATCATTTCTGTACCATTTCAGGGGTGTTGAACACACTGTATTAATTATTGTTGGACTATCACGGCATGACATTATGAAAATAAATTTATCAGCAGTTGTTAATTTCATGAAAGCCGGATATTCTCTTACCACATACTGAAATAGTACATATCAACTATCTGCAAATTTTTTGCAGGACATTACAAAATGCATTTCATCTTCAACAATATTACATTTATTACATAGCCGTTGTTCGACAGGAGTAATAGGTCTAGTATGCCTTCCGGTCTCAATTGCTAGTCTGTGGTCGCTGAGACGTGATTTTGAGAAGAACTGTCGAGCTGGAGATTGTCTACACAATGATAGGTAGGGTTCAAACTCAATATTTGATTTGAACAATCTGTAAGTTCTCAACTTACTCCTGGATCCATTTGATTGCGTATGGTCACGAAGCGATAGATCAAAACATGAATTCACATATGTATCTAATGATGTTTTAAGTGAGGAATAATGCATGTTATCTATGTCGGTTATATTTAATTTATCGCTTAGGAAATGTTTCAGTTTGTACAGCCAGCCAGTGTTCTTATCAGCTAGTAGCAATTGCTCCTGGAAGGCATGGAAAGTCAGTCTGTCGTGATATTGCCCAATGTAGTTAAGGTATTTCACGGACCTCAGAGCGACATCGTAAAAGAGAGGGTTTAGGCCCAGCTCAGCTCGAACACCCCAATTGTGCGTTCCTCTGTTGACCTGAAGCAACCTCTTATGAAATCTGTTTTGAACTTTCTCAAATGGTATGGTGTCAATGTTTTTGTACTGCAGTATACAATCGGAGGGTATATCTCAGAGTGGGAGGTACGGTATACAATCGGAGGGT